>OY731402.1:24751163-24796615 GCA_963425845.1 Sphenostylis stenocarpa | reverse complement strand
GTACGTACTCACCTAAGCCTTGCAAAACGGGGCTTACAAAAAACTTCATACCTAGTGGGGGTAAGTACCCACAAAAGTCTAGTCAAATACGGACTTAAACCGAGATAGGGGTTAGTACCTATCAAGATATTTATCATCCGGAGGATCGAGCAAGGAGCAATGATCCGAAGGATAGCCGAGCAAAAGGGTTAACTCCTTCCCCTACCAACTAATTATGTCGGCATGTTAAAGCCAACGAATTAGTTAGGCAGGTGAAGGGGGCAGTTGTAGACCCCTAATTTTGCCCGACCTCTCAAATAAAAGCTAAGGAAACTTCATACAGTTCACCCGGCTTCATATCAAAGAAAAACCAAGAAGGACCTCCCACAACGAAGACGGAGTTCACTCATTCACACGGTAAAAGCCAAAAGAGACTTCCTACACAAAGACAAAGCTCGCCCGGCATCTTAATGAAGGCCAAGAAGACTTCCTATATGAAGATAAAGCTTCAACGAACACACATCGGCATCAATCTATGTCCGAAAAGGAAAGGAAAGCTTCCGGGGTCCCGAACACGAAAACTGGACAAAACAGTCGGGACCACGGTCCCAAAGTGGGACGGCCGTCCCAACTGCAATTAGCGGTTGGGACGCGCGTCCCGAATGTGGGACGGCCGTCCCAAACCCGGTTTAAGTGGGACGGCCGTCCCGGCCTTCCTGGGGTCCCGTTCCGTGTAAATTTGCCATTTGGGACGGCCGTCCCAGTCCGGACGGCCGTCCCAACCCAGACGGCCGTCCCAAAGTGCGCCAGCTGCGAAAAACTATAAATAGGAGGCTCATTTGCCACTTTTTCACACCACAGACACTCCAGAGAGCTCTGAAACACTTTAGAGCACTTGTCTACTTCTCTCTCTCTCTCGAATGATCTTTCCGATTGCCTTAAATAGGTAACAATCGGTTAAGGAATTATATTCCGGCATTTGATTCTTCTTTAAATTTTTAGTAGAGTCGATCTTGTATTGGTGAGGAGAGACTGTGTAGAGAGAGGGGTTGCCAAAACGCATCCTCACAGTTCGAGGTTCTCAATATAAAGCTTGCTACGGAGGTTCTTTTCAATTCCCTTCTCTTTTATTGTTTTATTTATTATTTTATTGCTTTATTTAGCTTTATTCATCATTTTATACACGCAACATAGAATAAAATCATGTAGATAGCCATTTAATATTATGTAATAAAATAGGGTAATCGCATAATTTCTCGTAGTCTTTATTTAAATGAATTAATCTGTCATAGGGAACCCGAAAGGGGCGTTGTGGGGTGCTAACACCTTCCCCACACGTAACTAACTCCCTTACCCAACTCTGGTTATAATGGCCAAGTGCGGTTTTTCTTAAAATCAACATTTTTTCCTTTTCCAATGTTTACGGTCAAAACAT
The DNA here is from genome assembly GCA_963425845.1 of Sphenostylis stenocarpa. NCBI lineage: Eukaryota > Viridiplantae > Streptophyta > Magnoliopsida > Fabales > Fabaceae > Sphenostylis > Sphenostylis stenocarpa. The sequence continues at coordinate 24,795,201 of OY731402.1, read as the reverse complement.
TGGTGGCGACTCCATAAGAACCCCTTTTCGAAAACCTTTTAAAACAAAAACGCGAGTCTAAACCATCTTTTCGCGACCGCTCGCATAAACGTTTCTAAGACGTCCCCCTCCGGACGTCGGAAAGGGACGGCGGCGACATCTCCCCAAGTGGATTTCCGCCTAATCAAGAGGCGCAACTAATAGAAATCAAATCCCCAGAGGATTCCTGCCTAAAAAGAGGCAATCAAAAATCCCCGGCCAAGACCAAATGGCTAAAACAAGAAAAGCCAAAATACAGAAATCCCTGGTAAAACCAGATGACTAAAACAGAAAAGTCAAAAAGAAAAATCAATTACTCCCCAGAGACGCATGATCAAAAACAGTAAGCCGTCAACTCATCTCCAAAAACAGATGATCATAGGATTGACTACAAAAAAAAGTTCATCCTGAAAGCCTTGCAGAATGAGGCTTATCATTCACACCGGGTGGGGGTGCGTACTCACCTAAGCCTTGCAGAATGAGGCTTATCATTCACACCGGGTGGGGGTGCGTACTCACCTAAGCCTTGCAGAATGAGGCTTATCATTCACACCCGGTGGGGGTGCGTACTCACCTAAGCCTTGCAGAATGAGTCTTATCATTCACACCGGGTGGGGGTGCGTACTCACCTAAGCCTTGCAGAATAAGGCTTATCATTCACACCAGGTGGGGGTGCGTACTCACCTAAGCCTTGCAGAATGAGGCTTATCATTCACACCGGGTGAGGGTGCATACTCACCTAAGCCTTGCAGAATGAGGCTTATCATTCACGCCGGGTGAGGGTGCATACTCACCTAAGCCTTGCAGAATGAGGCTTATCATTCACACCGGGTGGGGTGCGTACTCACCCAAGCCTTGCAGAACGAGGCTTATCAAAAAACCTAGCAAAAATGCATCAGGTGGAGTAAAAATACTCACCGGGAGCATTGCAAAAAACGGGTGCAAAGACCTTGCTTCTATTAGAGGATAGTTCGGTGTTGAGCACCTCGGAAGTAAGTACCCATAAGAGTTTAAGTAAAACGTAAACTCATACCAGGTGAGGGTAGGTACTCACTAAAACCATTGCAGAACAAGGTTCATACCTAGTGGGGGTAGGTACCCACAAAAGTCTTGTAAAAATACAGACTTATACCCGGTGAGGGTAAGTACTCACCAAAGCCTTAGAAAAAGAAGGCTCAAACCAGATAGGGGTTAGTACCTATCAAAATATTTATCATCAGGAGGATCAGCAAGGAGCAGCATCGAAGGATAGCCGGGCAAAAGGGTTAACTCCTTCCCCTACCAACTAATTTTGTCAAAATATTAAAACCAACGAATTAGTTAGGCAGGTGAAGGGGGGGCAGCTGTAGACCCCTAATTTTGCCCGGGCTCTCAAAATAAAAGCTAGAGGAACTTCGCCCGAAGATGGAGTTCATCTGGCTTCCCAAAACCGAGGAAACCTCCCGCAACAAACACAGAGATCGCTCGTCTGCACGATAAAGGACAAAGGAGACTTCCTACACGAAGATAAAGCTTCAACGGACATATATCGGCACCAATCCACGTCCGAAAACGGCAAGGAAAGCTTACCGGGGGTCCCAAAACGCAAGAGTAGGCCAAAACAGGTCGAGACCACCGTCCCAGAGTTGGGATGGCCGTCCCAACTGAAATTAAGCAAGTGGGACGCACGTCCCAAATGTGGGACGGTCGTCCCAAACACCAGGGGGTCCCAACGTGAACAAATTTGCATTTGGGACGGCCATCCCAACCCAGACTGGCCGTCCCAGATTGGCACAACGTAGAAAGCACGTTTGGGACGACCGTCCCAACCCAGACGGCCATCCCAAAGTTCCAGGGCGAAAAATGCTATAAATAGGAGCCTCATTTGTCTCATTCCACACACTAGACAACTCTGAGACTTGTCTTCTTCTCTCCCTCTCTCGAATGATCTCTCTGATTGCCTTTTTTAGGTCACAATCAGTTAAGGAATTTGTATTCCAGCATTCGATTCTTCAGTAAAGTTTTAGTCGAGTCGATTAGGGTAGACGACAGGAGAGCAATTGTAGAGCGAAGGACTGCCGAAACGCGTCCTCCTTGTAACGAAATCATAATATAAAGCTTGCTACGGAGGTTTTTTCTCAAGTCTCTTCTTCTTTATTGCTTTATTTATTGCTTTCTGTATGCAATATAGATAAATCATGTAGATACCATATTTAATACTGTATCAATAAAATAAGGGTAACTGCGTAATTTCTCATAATCTTCACTTAATGAATTAATCCGTCATAGGGAACCCGAAAGGGGCGTTGTGGGGTGCTAACACCTTCCCCACACGTAACTAACTCCCTTACCTAGCTCTGGTTATAATGGCCAAATTGGTTTTTATTAAAATCAACGCCTTTTTTCCTTTTCCAATGTTTCCGGTCAAAACATTGGTGGCGACTCCAAAAGAACCCCTTTTCGAAAACCTTGCTTTTATTAGAGGACAGTTCAGTGTTGAGCTCCTCGGAAGCAATGAACACAATTTTACAAAAAACGCGAGTCCAAACCATCTATTCGCGACCGCTCGCATAAACGTTCGAGATGTCCTCAGGACGTCGGAACGGACGGCGGCAACAGTCATTAGGTGTCCTTCTTCTAATTCTAAGGGATATAAACCTAGTGACTATTAGAGATCACTCCTCGGGGTATGCCCGTGCCCCGAGCATTTCTAGGGCACACATTTCCCCGAAATTACAAAAGAATGCTATTCTTACTATCTGCTTCTTTTCTTGCTAAATATGTCTATACCCCATTTTTAATAAACAAGGTTTAGATAGACGTTTTGTTCCAAATGCGTCAGAACAATCAAAGCGTCATAAAGCAAAGTCAAATATGATTGATTAACTAGAAACACGGATAAAATTTATCTCGATAAAATCAAGTTTCGACAATGTTATGCAAATATATATATATATATATATATATACAAAAACGAGAGCCCCTCAAGGCCAAAGGCCAAGACAAGAAAATAAAAGGGCAAAATACCTGGTAGGAAACCCACAAAAGGGGGCTGCGCAAAAGATAGGGTAAACCCGGCAGGAGACCCAAACAATAATAAAGGGTAACCTGGGCAAAAGTTAGGGTTATAAAAGTCTGCTAAGTATTCCTAAAAAATAAATACAAAAAAAGGAAACCTAGACAAAAGTTAGGACATAAGCATAACATCCTAGGCTGAAAACCTGAAAGGGCGGGCTAGGAAAGCTAATCAATCACAAAAAGGCGCCACAAATCAGTAAAGTAAAGACGCCACAAATCACTCTGGTTATGATGGCCAAGTTTGGTTTTTATTAAAATCAACGCCTTTTTATCCTTTTCCAATGTTTGCGGTCAAAACATTGGTGGCGACTCCATAAGAACCCATTTTCGAAAACCTTGCTTTTATTAGAGGATAGTTCAGTTGTTGAGCACCTCGGAAGCAATGAACATATTTTAACATAAAATGCGAGCCTAAACCATCTTTTTGCGACCGCTCGCATAAACGTTCGAGATGTTCCTAGACATCGGAACGGACGGCGGCGACACTATCCTCCTTCTCAACAAAAAAACATGAAAACCAACTCGAAAAGCTTGAGACAGTCGTCTCAAGGGTGAGACGACCGTCCCAAACAGCCAATTTCAAATGGGACGCCCGTCTCAGGGCCAAATTTTCAAGTGAGACGGCCGTCCCACTTCCCAGTTGGCTACCCCAAAGGAAAATTTTCAAGTGAGACGGCCGTCCCAACCCAGACGACCGTCCCACCACTCCTGGCTCCTCCTATATATGTTAGGCGTGGATCCTTGCTTTGGTACACCATTCCAAGCATTCCATCTTGCTTCTCCTCCCTTTCTACACACTTTTAGAATCCTTAAGTGAGTAAGGCATACAATCGAACATGGAGAGGCTTCATCCAGGAGAAAACGCACCAGAACCTCCGCTAGAGGAACTCCTGTCACCAACACTTTGCTGGCAGAACCACATCAACAAAGGATGGCAAATATCCAACAATTTTCCTGGCATCCCATGCTGCGGCTGGATTTTGAAATCCTAGCTACATTTGGCTAGGATCAAGATGTCAAAAGGTTCATCCACAACATAGGATGGGATTTTCTGCTTCGTGAGCCACCTACTCGAATCCACCGTACTGCTATGCTGGAATTCCTTGCCTCTGTCAATCTGGTGGAAATGCCGTCCACGACTCCTGGAGTGCCACCTACTCAAGCCGTCTCCTATTGGATGGACGGGGCATACCGGACTACTTTTTTGGATGACTTTAATGTCATAATGGGTTTTTGCCAACGACCAGACACGAGGACACCAGAATATAGATCTGCATATCTCGAGAAACCCGGTGCTCTCACTACCACCAACATGTGGAAAGAAATCACCGGAGCACATTGTCTGTCGTCACATCTGAAAGGTGCAGCTTTTTCTCCGCCACTCCGCATATGCCATAAACTGCTAGTCGGGACCATGCATAGCCGGAAGGAAAGCCAAGGGAAGGTAACGCTAGCTGACCTTTTCATTGTCTATTGTATGCATCAAGGGCATCAATGCAACCCAGGATATGCCTTCCTGAAAGCCGTAAAGGACTACGAAACTCGTGGCTCAGCAGGAGCCATCATGGTGGCTCCCTTTCTCACCCCTTTAGCTGAATATTGGGGATGCACTGACGGAGAAGACCTCCCAGCTAGCCTCCAACTAGAGCCAATTAATGGAGGAACACTGGTCCACATGAACATCCTTAGTCGACAAGGATCAGGGTTTATTTTAAACCCCATAATCTCGATTTCACTGGATATGCGTGATTGTAGACCCCAAATCTTGCCCGGCCTCCAAATAAAGAGAAGAAGACCTCCTATTCGAAGATGGACGAAGCCTAACAAGCCACTAGGAGAGACTATTAGGCCCCATACTAGGATAGGAGGGGTTTTCTGTACAAAAAATAAGTTTTCTCGCCTCTTTAGGACGAGACCGCCGTCTCAAAATCGAGACCGCCGTCTCACCAACTGCAAATGGCGAGACGGCGGTCTCGCTTTCCCAAACGGCGGTCTCGCCACATGCGAAGGATGAGACGACGGTCTCGTTTGGAGAGACGACGGTCTCGTTTGGAGAGACGGCGGTCTCGTCACCTGTGCATGACGAGACGACGGTCTCGTTTGGCGAGACGGCGGTCTCGACCCTGCCTGGCGCGAAAACCTATAAATAGGGGTCCTCCCCCCCGCATTTCCACACACCACACAGCTTTTTGCTCTCCCTTCTCTCTAAAACTTCTCTCTAGAATCCCTCCGACGCATTTTCGGAGCTTCTAAGTGCTTTTTTGAGTGTTTTTTCGACATCTAGAAGAGTTTCCAGCGTCGTGTAGAGTGAAGGGCTGCCAAAAAGCACCCATTTTTGTTAAAGAAATAAAAAAGAAAGCTTGCTTCGGAGGTTTAAATTCTCTCTCTCTACTTTTACTGCTTTAATTTTAAATGATGCAATAGATTAGGGCCATGTAGTCATAAATTTAAATTCCGCATAATAAAAGGGCAAAAACGTTATTTTCACCGGTTTAAATATTTTTAGATAGTTGGCCTATCATAGGGAACCCGAAAGGGGCGTAGTAAAGGAACTAATACTTCCTTTACACGTAACTAACTCCCTTACCCAACTCTGGTTCTAATGACCAAAGTTGGTTTTCGAAAACCAACGCCTTTTAAAACCCCTTTTCCGATGTTTCCGGTAAAAACATCGGTGGCGACTCCACAGAACCCTACAAAATTAGTCCTTGGGTTAGCCCGGTTATCGGACAACCCAAGGACGCCCTTTCGAAAACCTCGCCCCTAGGTTAGCCCGGTTATCGGACAACCTAAAGGCGTTGTAACCACCCATAAAAACGCGAAAATCAAGAGGGTCGAAAACCATCGCGTCGCTCCGACCGACCTTCTCTCTTTTGAGACGGCGGCGACAGATGGCGACTTCACTGGGGAAGCCTCGAGAGTTGATCCCATTTAGTGATGGGCCGGCTTAAAAATAAATAAACCAAGAAAATAATGTTTTTGCCCTTAAACTTGTATTATAACATGTTTTAATGCTTGGCTTTAATAACTATTGTTTTTTTTATACTTATGCAATTGTTTGAAATAAAAATTGTACACAAACCCTTGCACACAACAGTTCCCTCTATACCCGGGGGCAAGTGAGAAAACCATAGGGAGTGGGTGGTAGGTACGGTTCGCTGTAGTGAGGGCCTTGAGCCCACCAGTGTGATCAGAAACCACCACTCAAGGTGATAACCTTCCTCTTTTGGCAACAAGACTGACTATGGCCTTAGTGCCAAGCATGGTCGGACGGCTGGAGAGTGGGGACCCTATAATGGGGGCACCTTGGGGGCCTTAGCCTGGTGAGAACAGTTAGAACCAACCCTTGCCAATGCACTTTTCTGCAAGAAAACCCTACCTCGTGATATAAACGAATTCTCGCCTGTTCGGGGATGACAAAATTGTATGTGCATATGTTTGTTGCATTTGTCTGTTGCATAGCATAAACAAACAACAAAACAAAAAATCCAAAAAATATTTTCAAATAAACACCCTTATCTCGGACAGTCTGCCTTTTAGCTAGCCTGGTTTCAGGTTCTTTGTAAGCTAAGTAGCCACGCAGTTCCGACAGAAGAGATAAGGGACGCTAAAATATTCTTTCGCATAAAGCCACATTTTATCTCGGACAGTCTGCCTTTTAGCTAGCCTGGTTTCATGTTCTTTGCAAGCTAAGTAGCCACGCAGTTCCGACAGAAGAGATAAAAGGCTATAAAATAAACAAATAAACGTCAAATAAAAAATCAAAATAAAAATCCATTTCCAAAACCATAAATAAGACCTGGTCCCAAAATATTGCACTCATAGAACATTCATATAGATAGTTTATTCTTCAAAAAATACACGCAATTACCATACATCATATAGAAAAACATGATAAATAAGAAAATAAATACTTACATTCATTCAAATAAGCATCCTTTTCATCAAACATGCATTTTGGTTTTAGAAATGGAGGGGACAAGTAAACAGCCAAAGAAGGTGGATATTCCTCGTTTCCATACTGAGAGGTTGGAACGGCTAAGCGCGGCAATGCCATCGGAGGTCCGCGCTGACTTTGAAAAATCCTATGGAAGGATTTTAGACCTTCTAAAGATCTGTGTCGATCAGGTGTTCCTAAGGGCACTAATCCACTTCTGGAATTCAAATCTGCGGTGTTTCGAATTCCCGCAATTCGACTTGGTGCCTACATTAGAGGAGTATGAAACCATGTTGAAATGGCCCAAATCAGCCGGGGTCCATGTCCGCCACAAGGCATACACTCCTGCAGCACCAGTCGCTGCCCTTATTCAACTACCATTCCGGCAGAGTACACTGCTAAGGAAGGGGAACGCCCAGGGTTGGAAAGTATCAATGCTAGAAGACCACCTGTCCTACCTGGCTGAAAGGGCAGAGTGGGTCGCCTTCAACAAAACCCTAGCACTCATAATTTTTGGAACGGTCTTGTTCCCCTACCACTTCGACACAGTAGATCAGGCCGTCATGGACACCTTCTTCGCCTGGGACGTGAACTCGAAGAGTCCCCTGCCTGCAATTCTTGCCGACACCCTACTCTCGGTGGAATTCTGCCACCAGAAGCAGGGAAAAACACTCCGCTGCTGCTCTTCATTACTATTTGTGTGGAGCGCCACACACCTTTACGCCTCCAGCCACATGGGGATATTCCCCGACCCTTTAAGGAGCTTCTCTAAGATCCCCCTCCAACATCGTCTGACTTCAGAATGGAGGGATGAGTGGGAACGAAAGGACGCCAACAGTTTATCCTGGGTCTGCCCTTGGTTCCGACCTAGCCCAGTTCTCATCAGATGTGAGGACTATCCGAGCGTACCCTTGATAGGACTCAGGGGTTGCATAGCCTACTCACCTAGAGTAGCTATGAGGCAGCTCATGAGGACCCAAACTACTCTTTCCCGAGGGGAGCTCAGAGGATTGTGCTTCTTTGGAGACCCATGCACAATCGCGCAACTCACTAGCTGTGAGAAAAGCATGGGAGAGGCCAGTCTACATGGGGGACAGAGAGCTAGGAAAAGCTCAGGTGGCTGTCACCAGTGACTATGAGGCGTGGAGAAAAAGAAGAGGGATGGCTCAACCATCCACCACACCTACTACGAGCGCCAATAATGAAGGGCTGCAGGCTCAAATTGATGCCTTGACCCAGAGGATAGAAATCATGGGAGCCCATATGAGGGCCCTTGAAGAGAAAGAGCAAGAATCTATCCTCACAATTGATGGTCTGCAAAGGCAAGGCAAGAAAAAGGATCATGAAATAGAGCGCCTCAAGGACCAGTGTGCTGACTCCAACGAACAAGCTATCCAGGCATCCAAAACTGTCAGAACTAGTTCGGATAGCCATTTACAGGAGATAACTGCCAAGTCAACACGCCTTGAGGTCGAATCATCAAAGCAGTTTCAAACGATCAAGGAGTTGTCGCAAGAGCTCCTCAAGACTCGGTTAGATATCCGCGAAGAGCGAGAGGCCAACCAAAGACTCAACAGAAGTCTTGCTGAGCTACGCTGCAAAGAAAGAGACGGGCTAGCTCAGTACGGCCAAGTACTGCAAGAGAAAGACCGAGCCGTTGCGAAGCTCGATGAACTACAAGCCTTGGTCGTTCATCAAGAGGCGAAGATCAAAGAGGCTAAAAAATACAGTGAAGATATGAGCCAGGCGGTCCGCAAGCAAAGCGAATCACTTGCCCGTCACGTCTGGGAAGTTGAAAGGGAACTACAGAGGAATCAAGACCCGCCTGTGGGTTTCTTTAAAGTTTTCCGCTTTTGCCAAAAGTTGCTTCGCAGTATAGAATAGGGGAATGTACACCTTCTGTCGAATAAATAAAATTTTCTTTATTCAAATGATTGTCTACTCGCATGCATGAGCATTCATTTGCATATTTAAATTTTCCCATCCTTCACACCTAATAAATAAGATAATAAAAAGGAAGGATTAACTAACATGTCTTCCCAAATCAGAAGAATGGAGCGAAAGCCACTCCTAATAAAGCTTACCCCAACGGTCGACTCGCCGCAAGAGGAAAATAAGCCTCGGCCGTTGGTCCTTAAAAACAAAGAAGAGGGGGCAACGACACCAGTGCGACTATTTATGCCACGTCCTTTCCCCTACGAATCGAATAAAGCTGTATCGTGGAGATATGGAGAATCTCCACCAATAAAAGAAGAAATAACAAACATAGCCGGTATTGGGGGCACAACAAGAAGTGGAAGAATCTACTCCCCCAATGACACACAAGAAAATGTCCTCCAAATAAAGGAAAAAATAAAAAGACCGAAGAAGAAAAAGAAAATAAAGAATCCAAGGAGAAGACAAAGGAATTACTCCAGTTCATAAGGCAGAGTGAGTATTCCATTATAGACCAGCTCAATCGCACACCTGCAAAAATTACATTGTTATCTCTGATAATGAGCTCAGAACCGCATAGAAACGCCCTGCTGAAGGTCTTGAGCGAGGCGCATGTACCTCATACAATATCCCAAGAAAAGGTTGACAGGATCGTCAGTCACATTACGGCAAGCGATCACCTCACCTTCACAGAGGAAGAACTCCCCCTCGAGGGGTCAAACCACAACAAGCCCTTGCATATCTCGGTTAAATGCAAGGAGTACCTCATCGCCAAAGTTCTTGTGGATAACGGGTCATCCTTGAACGTGATGCCCAAGTGCACACTAGACAAGTTGACTATGCAAGGAACCCGTCTGCACCCAAGTAGCACCATCGTTCGAGCCTTCGACGGATCCAAACGAGAAGTAGTGGGGGAGGTCAATTTGCCAATTCAAGTCGGACCCACTGTCTTCGACGTCGATTTCCATGTAATGGATATTACTCCAGCGTATAGCTGTCTCCTCGGCAGGCCTTGGATTCATGACGCTAAGGCAGCACCTTCAACGCTCCACCGGAAAGTCAAGTTCATAGTGGACGACAAATTGGTCACGGTCCAAGCAGAAGATGATATCTTGATCAGTGGACCGTCCACCCAGCCTTATGTGGATGCGGCTGAAGAGGCCCTTGAAACATATTTTCAAGCGCTCGAAATTGCCAACATAAAGCGATTTCCCAAAAATACAAAGGTAGCCCGCATGATGTTGAAGCACGGTTACCATCCTGGGCAAGGTCTGGGGGCAGATTCCCAAGGCATGAGGGAACCCCCGAAATTCAAAGACAATCCTTGCAAGTATGGCCTAGGATATGACCCTACTAAGGGCCGAGCGGAAAAAAGAAAAGGGAAGTCCCCCCTCCGCACCCTCAAGCAAATTTTCCGAAGTGGAGGGGTGCAAGCGTCAAGAGCCACCTTAGTCACTAGGAAATCTTTTCCTTCGTTTAAGGGATGTAAACCCCATGATTGTTAGAGATTATCCCCCGGGGCTAGCCCGACCCCCGGACATTTCAGGGCACATATTCCCTTATTAATTAATAAAGAATAATTCTTACTATATGTTTCTCTTCTCTCTATTTTTGACTAGACCCCATGAATGACCCTGTCTAAGTAAATAAAAAAAAAGAAGAAGAATAAAAAGCGCATTTGAATAATCAACATTTACCATTGCTACCATCATCAAGCTAGTTGATTAGAAGCACATAAAAATAAGACTTTACCTCACTATAAAAGAAAGTCATGCTTCGCCAATACTGTGAAAAAAAAATAATAAATCCACAAAAAAAAAGAGGAAAAAGCCCAGAGAAGCCAAAGGCCAAAGAAAAGGGCAAATAACCCGGTAGGAAACCCACTAAGGGGGCTACGCAAAAGATAGGGTCGACCCGGTAGGACACCCGAACAATAATAAAGGGTAGCCTAGGCAAAAGTTAGGGTTACCAATAAGGTCCGCTAGGATTTCTCCAAAAATTACAAAAAGAAGGAACCTAGACAAAAGTTAGGGCCAAACACAGTATCCTAGTTCGAAAACCCAAAGGGCGTTCTAAGGAAATCAGTTAGCCATTAAAAAGCAATGAAAATGAAACCAAAGAGCGCAAAATACAAAAAAGGAGAGAAAAGTTGTTTGCTTAGACAAAGCTTAAACACCTAAACCTAACCTTAGCCAGCCATGCTTACAAAACCCTTTATCAATAAAAATCAACCCTCTATAACACAAACCATTGATTTTTACCTCTTTACTTCTTTTCTCTTGACCCTCACAACAAATATTCTAATAATTAATTTGGGAATATGGAGGCGTATAGTCAACAAGAGGATTGAAATCCCTAAAGCGAAGAAAAAGGGATACTATATGAAAAAAAGTGTGCTGCAAAAGAAAAAAAGAGAGAAGGAAAAGAGAAAGAGAAGAAAGAAAAGAAAGAAAAATTATCCTTCGGTCACAAGAAGTCTGTTGTGGTACAGCCAAAAGTAAACACAGCAAATCAGAGGGCATGCAGCGCAACGAGACGCGTTGGTTAAATCCTTCTGAAAATTTAATCAAAATAGGCATTATAGGACATCAAATAGGAAAACATTGCATGCATAAAAATGTTTTTGAGCCAGGTCCTATTTTCTCTTCAAAAAAAAAAAAAAAACACACACACACTTCCGAAATTCAAGACCGCCGTCTGGCTATTCCAGACCGCCGTCTCGATTACCCGACAAGGCGAGAACGAGACCGCCGTCTGGCTATACCAGACCATCGTCTCGACTCAGGCAAAAACGAGACTGTCGTATCGCTCGACGAGACCGCCGTCTCGATTAAGCCCAACATCGAGATCGTCGTCTCGATGGTCCAGACCGCCGTCTCGACTTGGAGGAGACACGAGACCGCTGTCTCGCCTTCCCAGACGGCGGTCTCGAATTGGAAAAAATTCCTATAAATAGGGGGCGCGCTTGGGGGGTTTCTCACAACTCTCCTTGCCTCCAGAACCTCCCTTTCTCAAACTCCTGCACTCCCAAGCCCCCTCTAGTCAGAATGTTTGGTAGAAGCGCCTCCAGGAAGAGAAGGAGCACCGTCGGGGCCAGCAGTTCTGCAGCACCGCCACCCCAGGACCCTTCTCAGCTGTCACCACAGCACCAGGCCCGCCTTGACAATATCCGGACCTATCAGTGGCACCCGATGCTGAGACTTGACTTCAGCATCTTGGCTGAATTCGGGTGGGAGGATGACGTCCGAGCCCACATAGATAGCATCGGGTGGGGCTTTCTGCTGCAGCCACCACCTACACATGTGTACCCACAAGCGGTACTAGAATTCTTGGGCTCGGTCTCCTATTCCGAGGTCCCCTCCACGGTCTCGGGCCTGCAGCCCACTAAGATGGTGACCTACTTCATGGGTGGAAGATACCAGGCCACCACCCTCGACGAGTTCAACATGGCCATCGGGTTCGTTCGGCCCGAGGATACATTAACCCAGGGGTACCGTGAGGCCATCTGCTCCCGGCCCACCAACCTCACTGCCGCTGAAATGTGGCATGAGCTCACAGGAGCCACCACGCTGCCCACGCTGATGAGGGGTCCGCGTTGCCCCCAGCACTCCGCATCTGCCACAAGCTGTTGGCAGGGACCATCCATGGGAGGAAAGAGAGTCAGGGCAAGGTCTCCCTCCCTGACCTCTTCGTACTTTATTGCATGAGCCAGAAGCGGCGCTGCAATCCCGGATACTTCTTCCTGAGAGCCCTCAAGGACTTCGGAAACAGATCCGCGGGGGCCGTCCTCGTGGCTCCCCTCATCACTCCGCTGGCAGAAAGATGGGGGTGCCCTGGCCGGGAAGAACTGGCCTCCAACCTGCGACCCGAGACCATCAACGGGTCAATCCTAGTCAGCATGGGAATGCTGATACGTCGAGGGACCCAGTTGGCCCTCCATCCCACACTGGATTTCGCACTAGATCTCCAGGGGCTGGTAGCGATGCAAGATATCCCCACGCCCCCCGAATTCCAGCAGCAGCAGCAGCAACAACAACCACCACCGTACGCGGATGACTTCGCCGGCATGAACCGCAACATGAACGATCTGCGCCGGAAGTTCGACCAAATGATGGTGCGGCAAGAAGCCTACCATACCCGGCAAGAGGAGATGTATCAGCATCAGCAGGTGATGCGGCAGGAATGGACAACATTCCAGCAGGAGTACCGCGACGAGGTCTGAGAGCAAGCGGACTTCCGATATCACCTCTACCAGCAATTCGCCTGTGGATCATCTCCAGAAGATAGCCCTTAGGGATGGTACTTGCCTAAATAAAAAGTGGTTGTAATAAAATTTCCCTATAAATAAAAATTTTATTTCATGCATCTCTTTGCTACCCCTTGCAAAAGCTAGCGTAAAACAAAAAAGCTTAAAAAGGAAAAAGGCATACGCTCAATAAAAAAAGCCAAAATCCTAAATCGCGAGAAAAAAGAGATAAAACCGCAAGAAAAAAGGCAGGATTAAGGCAAGCCATCACCTCAACCAACAAAATTTCGACTGCCAAGCAAGAGTCGAACAAAAACAAAGACCCATCCGACCAGCCAGCAAGAATCGGATGATCACTACCAAAAGTCAAAAAAACAAAGAATCCCCAGAGCAGTCCGGATGACCATCCAAAGAGGTCCAAAGACATCTACCAACACAAAAATCACTCCCCAAGGAGCTGGCGCATGAGCTAGAGCAGTAAGCCGCCACCATCGCCAAAGGATCAGCTACCGCAAGAAGGGGCATCTAGAGACACCAAACCAGACGAGGGTTCGTACTCGTCAACCAAGGGGTGAGCTACCGCATCAAAGGAACATCCCGAGGTTTCACATCGGCGCATGAGCTAAAGCAGTAAGCCGCCACCATGGCCAAAGGTTCAGCTACCGCAAGATGGAGCATCCGGAGGCTTAAACACCAGATGGGGTGTGTACTCATCAGGCCTTACAAAAGGGGGCTTACCAGACGGGGGTTCATACTCGTCAAACACCAGATGGGGGTGTATACTCATCAGGCCTTACAAAAGGGGGCTTACCGGGCGAGGGTTCATACTCGTCAAACTAGATGGGGGTTCGTACTCATCAACCGAAGGGGTCAGCTACCGTCAGAAGGAGCATCCCAGAAGCACACAACATTTCCCCAAAGGATCATCCGCTGCAAAGACGGAACATTTGAAGGGCAACCGGGAAAGAGGGTCAACTCCTTTACCCTCCAGTCGATCACCTTGGCACAAAAAGGCCGGCAATCGACTGGTCGGGTAAAGGGGGGGCAGCTGTAGACCCCAAATCTTGCCCGGCCTCCAAATAAAGAGAAGAAGACCTCCTATTCGAAGATGGACGAAGCCTAACAAGCCACTAGGAGAGACTATTAGGCCCCATACTAGGATAGGAGGGGTTTTTTGTACAAAAAATAAGTTTTCTCGCCTCTTTGGGACGAGACCGCCATCTCGCCTCAGGAAAGTGGCGAGACCGCCATCTCGTTTGACGAGACGGCAGTCTCGCCAACTGCAAATGGCGAGACGACGGTCTCGCTTTCCCAGACGGCGGTCTCGCCACATGCGAAGGACGAGACGGCGGTCTCATTGGGAGAGACGGCGGTCTCGTCACCTGTGCATGACGAGACGGCGGTCTCATTTAGCGAGACGGTGGTCTCGACCCTGTCAGACGAGAACGGCGGTCTTGCCACTGCCAGACGCGAAAACCTATAAATAGGGGTCCTCCCCCCCTCATTTCCACACACCACACAACTTTTTGCTCTCCCTTCTCTCTAAAACTTCTCTCTAGAATCCCTCCGACGCATTTCCGGAGCTTCTAAGTGCTTTTTTGAGTGTTTTTTCGACGTCTAGAAGAGTTTCCAGCGTCGTGTAGAGTGAAGGGCTGCCAAAAAGCACCCATTTTTGTTAAAGAAATAAAAAAGAAAGCTTGCTTAGGAGGTTTAAATTCTCTCTCTCTACTTTTACTGCTTTAATTTTAAATGATGCAATAGATTAGGGTCATGTAGTCATAAATTTAAATTCCGCATAATAAAAGGGCAAAAACGTTATTTTCACCGGTTTAAATATTTTTAGATAGCTGGCCTATCATAGGGAACCCGAAAGGGGCGTAGTAAAGGAACTAATACTTCCTTTACATGTAACTAACTCCCTTACCCAACTCTGGTTCTAATGACCAAAGTTGGTTTTCAAAACCAACGCCTTTGAAAACCCCTTTTCCGATGTTTCCGGTAAAAACATCAGTGGCGACTCCACAGAACCCTAGAAAATTAGTCCTTGGGTTAGCCCAGTTATCGGACAACCCAAGGACGCCCTTTCGAAAACCTCGCCCCTAGGTTAGCCCGGTTATCAGATAACCTAAAGGCGTTGTAACCACCCATAAAAACGCTAAAATTAAGATGGTCGAAAACCATCGCGTCCCTCCGACCAACCTTCTCTCTTTTGAGACGGCGGCGACAGTGATTTCGACACACCACAGGACATCCCTGCAACTTCGAAATCCCAGCAGCAATCATACGATCCAGACTTCGCCGGCTTATACCGACGTATAGATGATGAGCACGCCTACATGGAAGGGCAGTTCCAGTTCATGCAACAGCAGTTCAGTCAGCTGACCATGAGGCAAGATAGGACTGATCGTCAAATAGAAAATTTGGTCCAGACTCAGGCAAGGTTCCAGCGCCGCATACTCCGCCGCATCCCTTCGCCAGCACCATCCTCCCATTCCAGCCCAGAAGCAGATGATTAGCAGGTCTTTAGATATTTTCTAGTAGTTTAAAAATGCTTGAATGTATCACCAAGAAAAAAGAGAAGTAATAAATAAAAGTTGTTATTTGTTTACATTTCAAAAAGCCCACGTGTACAAAAATTATAAAATAAAAGTCACACGTGATATATTAAAAAGCCAAATTTCAAATAACTCGCGATAAAGATCAAAATCGCGAAAGAAAAAGGCGAAATCAAAACTATTTTAGTAGAATAAAGAGCTTCAGGGAAACTAGGTCTAACCTTCTATCCCAATAAATGAAGGTGCACCAGAAAAAGGGCCAACGGAAAGGTCGATGATCCCGAAATGGATCCTTGCCTACTCCAAAGGCAAAACAAAATTTTCTTCACGACTCAACATCACCACATGAGTCGTCAAACAGAGTCACTTAAAGATCCGATTACCATCCTTCCATCCAAGAAAGAAGGAAGCCATCAAAATAGAAAAGCCAACGGAAAGGCTTGATCATCCCCAAGAGGATCCTTGCCTACTCCAGAGGCAAAACAAAAAGATTACTTCACGACTCAGCAGCATCACCACATGAGTCATCGAGCACACTCATGCAGAATATCCGCCTTATAGACCCCTAATTTTTCCCGGCCTCTCAATAAAGGCTAAGGAGACTTCCTATAACAAGATAAAGTTCGCCCGACATCTCAATAAAGGCCAAGAAGACTTTATATATGAAGATAAAGCTTCAACGGGCGTCTATCGGCATCAATCAACGTCCGAATAAAGAAAGCAAAGCTTCTCGGGGGTCTCAGAACACAAAAGCTGGCGAAAACAAGTTGAGACAGCCGTCCCAAGGGTGACACGACCGTCCCAAAGTTGAGACGCACGTCTCAGGGCCAGAATTTGAATGGGACGGTCGTCCCAAATCCTAGACGGCCGTCCCAACCTCTCCAGACGCTCATCCTTGATTTCCAAGCCCCGGACGGCCGTCCCAAGCTGCCAGCTGCGAAAACTATAAATAGGAGGCTCATTTGCCACTTTTTCACACTCCAGACAACTCCAAGTACTTGTCTTCTCTCCCTACTTCGAATGAACTCTCCGATTGCCTTAAAAAGGTAACAATCGGTTAAGGAATTGTATTCCAGCATTCGATTCTTCTTTAAAAATTTAGTAGAGTCGATATTGTATTCGGGGAGGAGAGTCTTTGTAGAGCGGGGGATTGCCAAAACGCATCCTCACGATTAAAGATTTGCAATACAAAGCTTGCTACGGAGGTTCTTTTCAATTCTCTTCTCTTTTATTGCTTTATTTATTGCTTTATGTATGCAATATAAAATAAAATCATGTAGATAGCCATTTTTGAATATTATGCAATAAAATAGGGTAATCGTGTAATTTCTCGTAATCTTCACTTAATGAATTAATCCGTCATAGGGAACCCGAAAGGGGCGTTGTGGGGTGCTAACACCTTCCCCACACATAACTAACTCCCTTACCTAACTCTGGTTATAATGGCCAAGTTTGGTTTTTATTAAAATCAATGCCTTTTTATCCTTTTCCAATGTTTAT
This sequence comes from Sphenostylis stenocarpa, assembly GCA_963425845.1. NCBI lineage: Eukaryota > Viridiplantae > Streptophyta > Magnoliopsida > Fabales > Fabaceae > Sphenostylis > Sphenostylis stenocarpa. Next base: position 24,777,953 of record OY731402.1, on the reverse strand, counting down.
GGTCAAAACATTGGTGGCGACTCCATAAGAACCCCTTTTCGAAAACCTTGCTTTTATTAGAGGATAGTTCAATTGTTGAGCACCTCGGAAGCAATGAACATATTTTAAACATAAAACACGAGTCTAACCATCTTTTCGCGACCGATCGCATAAACATTCGAGATGTCCCTAGACGTCGGAACACACGACGGCGACAGATGGCGACTCCGCTAGGGAAGCTAGAGAGTTGATCCCATTTAGTGACGGATAAACTCAAACTAAGTAAAGATTTGAAATTACGCCTTTACCCTCCGTTGTATGTTTTATTGTATGGCTTTAATAATTGCTGTATGATTATTGTCTGCAAATTGTTTGAAATATAAATTGCACACAAAAACCCTCGCACACAACAGTCCCTCTATACCCGGGGGCAAGAGTGAATACCTATAGGGAGTGGGTGGCAGATACGACCGGCTTGTTGGCACACGGGGCTACAACCGTTGTCGGAAACCACCAACTCAAGGTGATAACTCTCTTCTTTTGGTCTAAGGATGTCGCCACGGAGTTCCGTTCATGACCCGAGGACTGAGAGATTGAGAGGTCCCTATAATGGGGGCACCTTGGGGACCTTTGGCCTTGGTGAGAACAGTTTAGAACCACCTAAACCAAGCACGTTTCTGCAGGAAAACCCTACCTCGTGATTAAATAAACGTGGCTCTGCTCGTGGATGAATGAATTGTGTGTGCATTCGTTTGCTGCATTTGTATTGATGCATTAGCATAGGGTAATCATACAACAAACAAAATAATGAAAAACCCTAAAAATCATAAAAGTGATAAGATAAACCAACTTTATCTTGGACAGTCTTCAGTTAAGCTAGCCTGGTTTCAGGTTCTTTGTAAGCTAAGTAGCCACGTTGACCAACAAAAGAGATAAAGGGTCATAAAAAATATAAAAATAAATTAAAGCCATAAAAATATCTTTTATAAAATAAAAAGATTCTTGGCAAAGTCGTATCATTCATACCACATCATCCAATAAGTGGTAAAACCAAGAGAGAAAATAAATGCACTAAGAAAAATACGCATAAACATCATCATAATAAAGTCTCTCATAAACACATTCATTCTAGGATTTATTAGATATCCTTAGACAATAGCGAAAGAGACCCAAGTGCATTTATCACCTTCCTAGAAGAGATAAGTGCGCTAAGGTATGTTGGCAACCTTTGAAAAAAGGAAGTTAGCACGTTAAGGTGGGTATGGTACCCTTAAAACATAGGCTTTTGAGAAGATACCAAAGCTATTGTCTAAGGCATATCTATTTCACACTAATCATTTGAAATAAAAAGCTATAATAAAAATCGTTAAAATCATTTAGAAAGTGGTTGGTCTTCTGCCCATCCTCACTCGTGCTCAGAAAGCTAAAAAGATGGAACAACTAGAGGAACAAAACCGAAAGCTCACCACTGAGCTTAATACGCTGAAAGAGAAAATGGCTCAAATGTTGGAAATGATGCGCCAACAGAATCTCCATAAAGAGGGTCCTCAGAGTGGACAAGCCTCTCACCAAGAAGAAGAAGAGGAACCTCAGGATGAGCATGACCAATCTGATACAAGAGCAATACATATTCATGCTCCGGAAGTATCAAAGCAACAAATTACTACTCTTGAAGAAAGGTTGAGAGCCATGGAGGGTCATAACTTTGATGTAAAAGAGGCAGCTGATATGTGCCTCGTTAAAAACATCCAATTCCCTAACAAATTCAAAACTCCGGACTTCCCAAAGTACATGGGAATAACTTGCCCCAAAAGCCATCTTATGATGTACTGCCGTAAGATGGCTGCGTATGCTGACAATGAAAAACTCCTGATCCATTTCTTTCAGGAGAGCTTAGCTGAATCAGCCCTAAACTGGTATATGCAACTGCAAGGAGGGCAAGTCCAAACATGGATACAACTGGCAGATGCTTTTCTTCGTCGTTATAAATACAACATTGATCTGACCCCTGAAAGAGCAGATCTACAATTGCTAAGCAAGAAAAATGATGAATCCTTTAAGGCATATGCCCAAAGATGGAGGGAATTGGTAGCACAAGTAGAACCCCCTCTGTCCGACAAGGAAACCACATCCATGTTCATGAATTCTCTAACTGGTCCCTATTATGACAAAATGATAGGGAACACGTCAACACTCTTTGCGGATGTGGTAATTATAGGAGAAAGAATAGAGCAAGGACTGAAGAGCGGAAGGATTGCACAACCTTCCTCTTCTAACGCATCATTCATTAAGTCCTTTGGCCAGAAGAAGGAAGGAAGCGTAAATGCCATCAACCTTGCTACTCCTTCTCCCTCTTCGCCACCAGTTGGGCAGTCACGCAGACAAGAGAAGAAATTCACCCCCATTCCAACCTCTTATGGGAGTCTGCTGCCAAAGCTGTTAGAGGCCAAACTCCTAACACGTATCCCTCTGAAGAAGAAAGATCCACCTTACCCTGGTTGGTACAAGCTCAACGAAAAATGTGATTACCACTCAGGCGCTCCTGGGCATTCCGTGGAAGATTGCATCAACTTAAAATATAGGGTTCAAGAATTATTGAATGCCGGGCAGATTACTTTCGATGCTCCCGACCCTTAGGTGGACGACACACCTCTATCTCAATCGGAATGACGGGGAAGACCAACTGATTAAGGCTCCTCATTAAAAAAAAAAATAATAAATAAAAAGTAAAAATAAAAAAATAATAATAAAAAGCTTCCGATGCATCTCTCGCGGTCTATACTCGTGGCCGCGAGATCTTTTGATTAAAGAGGCTCTGTATATATTTCTCTTTTCATCAATACAATGAGGCATTTTTCACAATATTCATATCCTTCTCATTCTTTTCTTTCTCATTCCAAAATACTTAAATAAAATCTAAACCCAAATAAGGACCATATAAACAGTCATGTCTATGATTGAAAACTCTCTGCGGGATCTGAAAGCCAAAGGTGAATTGATTGAGTCAGACAGTGAGGAGGGGACCATTTCCCCGGACATGCAAAGACTGTTAGAAAAAAGAATTGCCTATCGATAAAGATATCTCCAATATAGTCAGCATTGGGGGCATGACGAGAAGCGAAATTTGAAAATATGGAAAGACTTCCTACTAATATGAAAGTGGCCCATATAATGAAGAGATATGGATACAGCCCAGGACAAGGGCTTGGAAAGGATGCTCAAGGAATAAGAGAGCCACCAGATTTTAAGGATAATCCTTTAAAATACGACCCTACAAAAGATCAAGTCGTACAAAGAAAAGAGAAGTCTCCCCTCCATACCTTAAAGACGATCTTCCGAAAAGGAGGGATATTAGCATCAAGGGTAGCATTAGTCATTAGATGTCCTTCTTCCGATTTTAAGGGACGTAAACCCAATGACTATTAGAGATCACTCCTCGGGGTTTGCCCGACCCCCGAGCATCTTTATGGCACGCATTTCCCTTTGAATTACAAAAGAATGTTATTCTTACTATCTGCTTCTTTTCCCTATAATCATATCTATACCCCATAAATAACCATGTTTAGACAAATGTTTTGTTCCAAAATATGTCAAAGTAATCAAAATGCCATAGACAAAATGAAGCCAAAGTTAACATGATTGATTAGCTAGAGACATGAATAAGAAAATCGTGTTTCCACAATGTTTTGAGAAAAGAAATTATTATTAAAAGAAGCCCGTCAAGGTCAAAGGCCAAGACAAAAATATAAAAGGGCAAAATCCTAGGCTGAAAACCCAAAAGGGTGGACTAGGAATGTTAATCAGTCACAAATATGCAGTTGAAGACGCCACCTCATTAAAACAAAACGTTTGTTTAAACTAGCCTAAACACTGACCAACCTTGGCTAGCCATTTTTCGCCGCCGTCAAAAAGAGGCGGTCGGAGCGATGCGATGGTTTCGATCCTCTTTATTTTCGCGTTTTTTGTTGGTGGTTACAACGCCTTTAGGTTATCCGATAACCGGGCTAATCCAAAAGCTAGTTTTGAATGGTTCTGTGGAGTCGCCACTGATGTTTTTACCGAAAACATCGGAAAAGGAGTTAAAAGGCGTTGGTTTTCGAAAAACCAACTTTGGTCATTAGAACCAGAGTTGGGTAAGAGAGTTAGTTACGTATAAAGGAAGTGTTAGTTCCTTTATGACACCCCTTTCGGGTTCCCTATGATAGGCTAGCTTTATGTAAATGATTAAACAGGAAAAATACGCTTTTACCCTTTTATTTGCGGAATTAAAATTATGACTACATGGCCCTAACTTCTATTGCATAATGAACATTAAAGCAGTAAAATAAAGAGAGAAAGTATAGAAACCTCCGAGGCAAGCTTTTCTATTTAATTCTTTAATAACTTGGGTGCTTTTTGGCAGCCCTTCACTCTACACAGCTTCGTAAACCTCTCGAAACGCTCAAAAATACTCTTAGAGACGCTCAGAAACTCCGGAAATGCTTCGGAGGGGTCCTAGAGAGAGAAATTCTAGAGAGAAGGAGGAGAAACTGTGTGGAAATGAGGGAATGGAGGCCCCTATTTATAGTTTTTCGCACCTAACAGGTCGAGACCGTCGTTCTCGTCTGACAGGGTCAAGACCGCCGTCTCACCATGCCAAAGTGGCGAGACCGCCGTCTCGCCCTTCGCAGGTGGCGAGACCACCATCTCACCAAACGAGACGGCGGTCTCGCCACTTGCATGGGGCGAGACGGCGGTCTCGTCCCAAAAAGGCGAGAAAACTTATTTGCATGCCGAAAATCCCTCCTATCCTAGTATGGGGCCTAATAGTCTCTCCTAGTGGCTTGTTAGGCTTCTTCCATCTTCCAATAGGAGGTCTTTTACTATTTATTTGGAGGCCGGGCAAAATTTGGGGTCTACAGCTGCCCCCCCCCCTTTACCTGACTAGTCGGCTGTTGGCCTATTGGGCCAGACAGATTGACAAGAGGGTAAAGGAGTTGACCCTCTTGCCCGGCTACCCTTCGGATGTCCCGTCTTGCGGCAGTTGATCTTCTGGGGAAAATGTTGTGTTGTGCTCCTCTAGGATACTACTTCTGACGTAGCCGATCCCTTTGGTTAACATGTGGTAGAACCTCAGGATACTCCTTATGACGGTAGCCGATCCTTCGGTTGATGGGTATAAACCCCCCATCAGGCTGGTAGTTGCAGTCCATTGTGTGGGACTGGATGGGTATGAACCCCCCATCAGGCTGGTAGTTGTAGTCCGTTGTGTGGGACTGGATGGGTATGAACCCCCCATCAGGCTGGTAGTTGCGACTTACTGATCCGGCTCGAGCGCAGATCTGGCGCAGCGCGTGCGCATGTTGATAGGTATGAACCCCCTATCAGGCTGGTACAGTCCACTGCGTAGGACTGGTGGTGGTGGCGACTTACTGCTCGGGTGGCTCATGCGCCGATCGGGCACTCCTTGTGTGCTGGTTGATAGGTATGAACCCCCTATCAGGCTGGTACAGTCCACTGCGTAGGACTGGTGGTAGTGGCGGCTTACTGCTCAATCGCTCATGCGCCGACTCCTTGGGGAGTGATTTCTGTGTTGGTAGATGTACTTGGACCTCTTTGAATGGTCATCCAGGTTGTGCCGGGGATTTTGTGTTTCATCCAGCTTTGTTGGTTGCTGGGGACTCTTTGTTTTTTACTCTTGTGGTGATCATTCGACTCTTGCCGATTGGTCGGGTTATCTTTGTTTTTGTTCGAATTTTGCTTGGTAGTCGAAAATTTGATCAAGGTGAGTGGCTCGTCTTCAATCCAGCCTTTTTCTCGCGGTTTTATCTCTTTTTTCTCGCGATTCCGGATTTTGGCTTTTCTTATTGAGCGTATGCCTTTTTACTTTTTAGTCTCTTTTTATTACGCTGGCTTTTTCCCTTCTTTTTAGGGGGTCCACTAGGGAATTAGTTGACTTCCTGGGGATCTGATTTTTTTCTTTTCTAGGTATGGAGTATTGGCTCCTTGATTGATGTTGATGCGAGCTATACTTGTGAAGCTCTTATTCTCCATTGGGGGTGTGGAGGAGACTTTGGGTGAGTGTGCTCGATGACCCATGTGATGGCGGTGCTGAGCCATGGGGTAACTTTTGTGTTGCCTCTGGAGTAGGCAAGGATCCTTTTGGGGATGAGTAAGCCTTTCCATCAGCTTTTCTTTTGTGATGTTTGATGATTGTGCCCTCTTTCATTGGGTAGAAGAATGATGACTGTAGCTCTTATTTTGATGAGCCGTTTGATTGACGACTTGCCTTGTTTTCTTGAGGGCATTATTTGGAGAGTTGGTCTTGATGATCCTGTTCTCAATCACAATCATGGAGCTAGTCTCCTTATATGCATGAATGCTTTTCATTTTTTGCTTTTTATCTGAAGTAATTTTTATTTCTTTCATTTTTGACAAAGTCGTTTTGTGCGACTACTTCTGTGTGGATGCTATAGATGCAAGTTATTTTAGTTGAGAGCATCTTAGAAAGTGACTGGTACTTTCTTCTTTTTTGTTCTATTCTTTTGCACTTTTTGTTTTAACCCTGTCTTTTGCCTAGACCTCCTTTTGCGGGTTTTCGATCTAGAGGGTTTTGATTTTTGCCTGAGATATTTTGGTGGGCTTTTTTCCTTTTTTATGAGAGCCTTATCTTTTGCCTAGACCGCCCTTTGCGGGTTTTCGATCTAGCAGGCTATCTTGTATTTTTTGCTTGGCCCTGGTTGGTGTTATTTGTCTTGTTTTTATGCTTTCTTGAATTGCTTGTTTTATGCATGCTCATATCTCGTTAATACGAGAGGCATTCACACAAGTAGGTAAAGAGAAGAAAAGACAATTTTTTTATTGGTATAAACGAGATGGTTTATTTTTACATGGGGATTTACAAAAGAATTTGTAAGCAAGGTCGGCCGGGGTTGGCTAAAGCTGTATGAAGGTGCCACAATCATGTACGTGATCTTTGTTTCCCGTTTGTCCTGGTCCCTTCAGTCGAGATGCTCTAATCCGGAGTGAAGACTATGCGAAGTCTGCTTGCTTTTGTTGGAGGTATTACCTTAGTCGCCTTTGCGGTTTTCGGCGAAGGTAATCATTGCTCTCTTTTCTTTTTTTTTTTTTTTTTTTTTTTGAACCACTAATTTTTGCCTAGGACGTGTCTTAGCGAGGAATATAGACCCTATCTTTTGCCCAGGATGCTCTTTGCGAGTTTTCATCCTGACGGGTCATGAGCAATGTCCTTAAGCGTAGTATTTCTTTACCGCATCCGAGTTGACAGGATATCGGAGCTCTTCTCCATCCATGTTGGTGAGGATAAGGGCCCCTCCTGAGAAGGCTCGCTTGACCACAAAGGGTCCTTCGTAGTTTGCTGTCCACTTCCCAATTTTGTCTTTCTGGGCTGGAAGCAATTTCTTTATCACTAGATCCCCTTCTTGGAAAGTGCGAGGATTGAACTTCTTGTCGTAGGCTTTCTTGATCTTCTTTTGGTAAGCTTGCCCTCGACATATGGCATCCAGCCGTTTTTCTTCGATTAGGTTCAACTGATCGTACCGACTTTGGACCCATTCAGCTTTTGTCAATTTTGCTTCCATAATAACTCACAGAGAGGGTATTTCGACCTCTACTGGTAGTACGGCCTCCATTCCGTATACGAGGGAAAACGGGGTAGCTCCTGTGGAGGTTCGTACCGATGTTCGGTATCCGTGTAAGGCGAAGGGAAGCATCTCATGCCAGTCTTTGTAGGTTACTATCATTTTCTGGACGATTTTCTTGATATTCTTATTGGCTGCCTCTACTGCACCATTCATCTTTGGTCGGTACGGGGAGGAATTGTGGTGTTGAATTTTGAAGTCCTGGCATAATCCCTCCATCATTTTATTATTGAGATTGGTCCCATTATCAGTAATGAGCCTATGAGGGATGCCATACCGACATATAATATTTTTCTTGATGAAGGTGGTCACCACTTTCCGAGTTACATGCGCATATGACGCTGCCTCAACCCACTTGGTGAAATAGTCAATTGCTACCAAGATGAAACGATGGCCGTTAGACGCTTTGGGTTCAATGGGTCCGATGACATCCATGCCCCACATAGAAAATGGCCACGGTGTAGCCAGGTTAATGAGAGGTGCGGGCGGTTCGTTGATATTATCAGCATAAATTTGGCATTTGTGGCACTTTTTGGCGTACTGGTGACAATCGGTTTCCATTGTGGACCAAAAGTATCTTGCCCTTAAAATCTTCTTGGCCATGACATGCCCAGGTGCGTGGGTTCCAAAAGCTCCTTTGTGGATTTCTCTTAGCAAGGTTCGGGCTTCTTGTTGGTCCACACATCTTAAGAGAGTGGAATCGGGGCTCTTTTTGTAGAGGGTTCCTTCAATCAACGTGAACCCTACGACCCTTTTACGAATGGTTCGTTTATCATTGTCGCTGATTCCTTCGGGATATTCGCCCCTCATGAGATATTGCTTGATATCATGATACCAGGGGTTTTGGTCGTGCTCACTATTTACTGTCATGCAAAAAGCTTGTTTGTCATGCAGCTTAACTTGGATGATTGGCATCTCATGTTCTTGATCTAGGGCAAACATGGATGATAGAGTGGCAAGGGCGTCAGCACATTGGTTGTCTTCCCGAGGGATGTACTGGAAGGTAACACTGTCCATTCTTGAAACTAAGTCTTGGATGTGTTCTAGATATGGGATTAGTTTTGAGTTTCGGGTTTCCCATTCACCTTTAAGTTGGTAGATGACAAGGGATGAATCACCGAAGACTTTGAGCTTGGTAACCCCATGATCTAAAGCCGCTTGGATCCCTAGCGCACATGCTTCGTACTCGGCCATGTTGTTGGTACAATCAAAATTTAGTCTGGCCGTTACGGGAATGTGTTTCTTTTCGGGGGATATCAAAATTGCTCCTATCCCGTGTCCAAGCATGTTTGAAGCCCCATCGAAAAACATAGTCCATGCTTCTTCTTTGGTCTCTTCGTGTTCAATGTGCATGATATGCTCATCGGGAAAGTCATCTTGTAGAGACTGATATTCGTTTGTTGATCCATGGGCTAGATAATCCGCTAGGGGACTTCCTTTAATAGCTTTCTGGGTGACATGAATGATATCAAATTCCGAGAGGAGGACTTGCCACCTGGCTATTCTTTCGGTCAGGATGGGCTTTTCGAAGAGGTATTTGATCGGGTCCATTTTGGAGACCAACCATGTTGTATGCTGAGCCATATATTGTCGGAGGCGCTGAGTGACCCACACCAATGCGCAACAGGTTTTTTCGAATGGTGTATAACGGGTTTCATAATCTGAGAATTTTTTACTAAGATAATAAATGGCTCGCTCTTTCCTCCCGGTTTCATCATGTTGACCGAGCACACATCCCATGGACTCTTCGAGTATTGACAAGTATAGGATCAGAGGTCTGCCTTCGGCGGGTGGTACCAATACTGGCGGATTGGTTAAACATGTTTTGATTTTATCAAATGCTTGTTGGCATTCTTCATTCCACACCGTTGGTTGATTTTTGCGCAACAGTTTAAAGATGGGTATACATTTATCCGTCAATTGTGCGATGAAACGGGCAATGTAATTAATTCGGCCTAGAAAACCTCTGACCTCCTTTTCTGTGCTTGGTGGAGGCATTTCCAAAATTGTCTTGGTTTTGTCGGGGTCCACTTCAATTCCCCTTTTGCTGACAATGAATCCTAGGAGTTTTCCTGATCGTACTCCGAAAGTACATTTTGCTGGGTTCAGTTTGAGTTGATACTTTAGGAGTCGGTCAAAAAGCTTTTTGATATATTGAATGTGGTCCATTTCATTCCTGGACTTGGCTATCATGTCGTCCACATATACTTCTATTTTCTTGTGGATCATGTCATGGAATAGCGTGACCATAGCCCTTTGATAAGTAGCCCCTGCATTCTTGAGTCCGAAGGGCATTATGTGATAGCAAAACGTGCCCCATGGTGTGATAAAGGAGGTTTTTTCTCTGTCCTCAACGACCAACTTGATTTGGTTGTATCCCGCATACCCATCCATGAAGGAGTAAAGCGTGTTGGTAGCGGTATGGTCTACTAGTGTGTCTATATGCGGTAGGGGAAAGTCATCTTTTGGACTTGCTCGATTGAGGTCCCTATAATCCACGCAGACCCTGACCTTCCCGGTCTTTTTGATGACGGGTACTATGTTGGCCAACCATTCTGGATATTTGGAAACTACAAGGAAATTGGCATCCAACTGCCTTTGCACCTCCTCCTTTATCATTAAGGACCAGTCCGGTTTGATTCTTCTGAGTTTTTGTTTCACAGGTCGAAAGCCCTCTTTTAATGGCAGTCTATGTTCCACTATACTAGTGTCAAGCCCAGGCATGTCATGATAAGACTAAGTGAATACATCCATATATTCCTTCAGAAGCCGTATCAATCCCCTTTTTATGTTGCTTTCTATTTGGGTACCGATGTTCACCTTTTTCTCATCATCCCCTTCTCCCAAATTAACGGTTTCTATCTCTTCCTGATGCGGTTGTATGACACGTGTTTCTTTTTCCAACATTTTTTGCATGTCCGGAGAGATGGTCTCCTGCTCACAGTCGGACTCGACCCATTCGCTTTCAGTTTCCGGGGTCCATAGAGATTCATCAATCACAGACATGATGTGTTTTAGGTTCTGTTTTAGTCATATATTTTATTATTCAATTTATCTTTGAAAGAATAATAAATAGAAGAGGGAAAAGAACGAATATGACAAAATGCCTCGTGTATTAAAGATAATGAAAATGTATGTACAAGCCCTTTTAATCAAAATTCCTGCGGCCACGGGCGGGGACCGCAGGAGATATAGAGAAAAGCTTAAAAAAAAACAGACACCCTATGGCTGATCCTCCCAGTCCTCCCTCTCTGCTACTCTGGCTTTGACAGAGGTTTGGCGTCGACATCGGAAGCAGAGGAGTCGAAAGTTATCCACCCGGCGTTGATTAGTTCTTGAACCCGATACTTAAGGGTCAAGCAATTTTCTGTAGAGTGACCGGGTGAACCCGAGTGGTAAGCGCATTTTTCGTTTGGCTTATACCATTCGGGGTAGGGAGGTTCCAACTGCTTCTTGGGAGGAGCGCAGGTCAATAGTTTGGCTTCCAACAGCTGAGGCAACAACATTCCATAGGAAGTGGAGATTGGAGTGAATTTCCTCTCTTTCTTGCGAGGCTGCCTAGGCATTGGTGGGGTAGAAGAAGGAGTGGCGAAGTTGATTGCATGTACAGATTCGTTCTTCTTCTTGCCAGTAGGATTCTTGAATGAGACCCCAGCTTGGGAAGACTGTGCTATCTTCCCGCTCCTTAGTCCCTGCTCTACTCTTTCCCCTACAGTGACTATGTCTGAGAAAAGGTTGGAGGTACTGGCTATTGCCTTGTCGTAGTACGCTCCAGTCAGTGAATCGATGAACATAGCCACTGTCTCCTTATCTGTCAAAGGAGGCTCTATCTGGGCTGCCATTTCCCTCCATCTTTGGGCGTATGCTTTGAAAGGTTTGTTGCTCCTTTTACTCAGAGTCCTGAGATCTGACCTATCAGGAGTCAGATCAATGTTGTATCGATAGCGACAAAGAAAAGCATCAGCCAATTGTTTCCAGCTCTGGACCTGCCCTCTCTCTAGCTGCATATACCAATTGAGAGTTGTGTCCGCCAGACTCTCCTGGAAGCAGTGGATCAGGAGTTTTTCGTTTTCAGCATGGGCGGCCATCTTACGACAATACATCGTAAGATGGTTCTTTGGGCAGGTCATCCCGGCGTATTTGGGGAAATCCGGGATCTTGAATTTGGGAGGGAAGTGGATATTCTTCACTAGGCACATGTCCGCCACCTCCTTGACGTCGAAGTTGTGCCCTTCTACTGCTTTGAGCCTCTCCTCTAGGGCGGAGAGTTGTTGTTTGGATACCTCTGGGATAAGGATGCGTGCAGTCTTAGCATCCTTCCCGTCATAGAAGTATTCTTCTTCCTCTTCCTCATGGTGAGGGATGTGTTCAGCTTGGTCTTCGCCCTTACTCTGACCCTGGCGTACGACCTCCATCAGTTGGGCCACTTGCTCGCGGAGGGTATTGACCTCCGCAGTGAGCTTTCGGTTTTGCTCCTCTAAATTTTCCATTGCTTTGGCTTTTTTCCCGCGAGTGCGAGTGGGGAGAGGACCAGCCACTTTCTAGAATGCCCGAAAAAGGTTTATTAATGCATGTTGAGTGTTTTAAACTAACATGGATATGCTTATGCATGAGAGATTCTGTTTGAATGATGTTGAATGCACTCTCACTTTTTATTTTCTCTCTTGGTTTTTCTTTACTCATGATATGACGTAATATGAATGATTTGACTTTGTCAGAAGTTGATTTGCTTTATTTTTTTTTAGTATATATTTTTTATTTTATGTTTATTTTTTATAGCCTTTTATCTCTTCTGTCGGAACTGCGTGGCTACTTAGCTTACAAAGAACCTGAAACCAGGCTAGCTAAAAGGCAGACTGTCCGAGATAAAATGCGGCTTTATGTGAAAGAATAGTTAGCGTCCCTTATCTCTTCTGTCGGAACTGCGTGGCTACTTAGCTTACAAAGAACCTGAAACCAGGCTAGCTAAAAGGCAAACTGTTCGAGATAAGGGCGTTTATTTGTGAAAGTACTTTTGTGATTTTTGTTCTGTTGTTTTTTTATGCTATGCAACAGACAAATGCAGCAAACATATGCACACACAATTTGATCATCCACGAACAGGCGAGAATTCGTTTTTATCACGAGGTAGGGTTTTCCTGCAGAAAAGTGCATTGGCGAGGGTAGGTTCTAACTGTTCTCACCAGGCTAAGGCCCCCAAGGTGCCCCCATTATAGGGTCCCCACTCTCCAGCCTTTCGACCATGCTTAGCACTAAGGCCATAGTCAGTCTTGTTGCCAAAAGAGGAAGGTTATCACCTTGAGTGGTGGTTTCCGATCACACCGGTGGGCACAAGGCCATCACTACAGCGAACCGTACCTGCCACCCACTCCCTATGGTTTTCTCACTTGCCCCCGGGTATAGAGGGAACTGTTGTGTGCAAGGGTTTTTGTACAGTTTGTATTTCACACAATTGCGTAAGTATAAACAAGCAACAGTTATTAAAGCCAAACCGTAAAACATGTTATAATACAAGGTAAGGGCAAAAGCGTTATGTTCTTGGTTTATTTATTTTTTAAGTTGGTCCATCACTAAATGGGATCAACTCTCGAGGCTTCCCCAATGGAGTCGCCATCTGTCGCCGCCGTCAAAAAGAGGCGGTCAGAGCGACGCGATGGTTTCGACCCTCTTTATTTTCGCGTTTTTTGTTGGTGGTTACAACGCCTTTAGGTTGTCCGATAACGGGGCTGAACCTAGGGGCGAAGTTTTCGAAAAGGCGCTCTTGGATTGTCTGATAACCGGGCTAATCCAAAAGCCAGTTTTGAAAGGTTCTGTGGAGTCGCCACCGATGTTTTGACCGGAAACATCGGAAAAGGAGTTAAAAGGCGTTGGTTTTCGAAAAACCAACTTTGGTCGTTAGAACCAGAGTTGGGTAAGGGAGTTAGTTACGTATAAAGGAAGTGTTAGTTCCTTTATGACGCCCCTTTCGGGTTCCCTATGATAGGCCAGCTTTATGTAAATGATTAAACCGGAAAAATACGCTTTTACCCTTTTATTTTGCGGAATTAAAATTATGACTACATGGCCCTAGCTTCTATTGCATAATGAAGATTAAAGCAGTAAAATAAAGAGAGAAAGTATAGAAACCTCCGAGGCAAGCTTTTCTATTTAATTCTTTAATAACTTGGGTGCTTTTTGGCAGCCCTTCACTCTACACAGCTTCGTAAACCTCTCGAAACGCTCAAAAATACTCTTAGAGACGCTCAGAAACTCTGGAAATGCTTCGGAGGGGTTCTAGAGAGAGAAATTCTAGAGAGAATGAGGAGAAATTGTGTGGAAATGAGGGAATGGAGGCCCCTATTTATAGTTTTTCGCACCTGACAAGTCGAGACCGCCGTCTCGAAATCGAGACCGCCGTCTCCTCCCAAAAAGGCGAGAAAACTTATTTGCGTGCTGAAAATCCCTCCTATCCTAGTATGGGGCCTAATAGTCTCTCCTAGTGGCTTGTTAGGTTTTTTCCATCTTCGAATAGGAGGTCTTTTACTCTTTATTTGGAGGCCGGGCAAAATTTGGGGTCTACACCATTCTTACAAAAACTATTATTTCAAAAAAATCTCACTAAAACACAAGCCTTTGCAATAAATCCCTTTCTTTCTATTCTCTTGACCCTTCACCACAAAACATTCAAGTAATTGACTGGGAAATGTGGAAATATATTGATCAATAGGAGGATTGAAATCCCTAAGGAAAGGAAGAGGGGCATTGATATGACAATTGCTCTATATTCAAAATGATTACTCTTCGGTTATAGCAAAGATCCGAGACGGCAAATTGGTACAGCTAATCATGTTGATAAAAACACATGATGATGGAAGTAAACTTAACAGAAGCTGAATGGGTTTGAAGCTGATATGACCAGCTAAACCTTATTGAAGAAAAACGGTTGAATGTTATATGTTGTGAGAAATCCTATCAAAGGAAAAGAGAAAAAATATATCTTTTCATCCAAAGAAAAGGCAATGTGCATAAAAGGCGCACATATGTAAAAGCCAAATTGCGAAAAAGAGATACAAATTGCAAGAAAAAGGTAAAAACCCATTCCCCAGCAGGAATAAAAGCCAGCTCAAAACCAGCTCAAAACCAGCTCAAAACAAAGGAGTCAAAAACTCCATCCCTCCCTAGGGGGCAATTCAAAATAGATCTCAGGAAAACGATCAAATCCCTGGTGGATCACCAAAAAGAAAAATCCCCAGCGAGCCTACCATCAAAAGGCAAACTACAAATTAATATCCTCAAGTAGAACATCAGCCTATTTAGAGGCGAAAAACAACAAGTATAAAGCCTTCACCACTATTGAAGCATCTGCCTAAAAACAAGAGGCACAATCAACAAGAAATCAACAAATCCCCAGAAGATTCCTGCCTAAAATAAGAGGCAACCAACAGGAAATCCCCGGCAAAGACGGATGGCTAAAAGAAAAGCCAAAAACAAGAATCCCCGGCAAAGCCGGATGGCTAAACAAAAAAGCCAAAAACAAAGAAATTCCCGGTAAAACCGGATGACTAAAATAGAAAAGTCAAAAAGAGAGAAAATCAATTACTCCCCATGGAATAGGGGCATGATCGGAAACAGTAAGCCACCAACACATCTTCATAACCAGATGACCATAGGATTGACTATCAGAAAGTGCATCCTGAAGAGCCTTACAAAACGGGGTTCGTATCGGGTGGGGGTAGGTACCCATACGAGCCTTGCAGAACGGGGTTCGTACCGGGTGGGGGTAGGTACCCATCAGAGCCTTGCAGAACGGGGTTCGTACCGGGTGGGGGTAGGTACCCATCGAGCCTTGCGGAACGGGGTTCGTACCGGGTGGGGGTAGGTACCCATCGAGCCTTGCGGAACGAGGTTCGTACCGGGTGGGGTAGGTACCCATCGAGCCTTGCAGTAACGGGGTTCGTACCGGGTGGGGGTAGGTACCCACCAAAGCCTTATAAAATAAGGTTTATGCCGGATGAGGGTAGGTACTCATCAGAATCTAGCAAAAATGCAGATTCGTACCGGGTGGGGTTAGGTACCCATCAGAGCCTTGCAGAACGGGGTTCGTACCGGGTGGGGGTAGGTACCCATCAGAGCCTCGCAAAATGGGGTTCGTACCAGGTGGGGGTACGTACCCATCAGAGCCTTGCAGAACGGGGTTCGTACTAGGTGGGGGTAGGTACCCACCGAGCCTTGCGCAACGGGGTTCGTACCAGGTGGGGGTAGGTACCCATCGAGCCTTGCGGAACGGGGTTCGTACTGGGTGGGGGTAGGTACCCACCGGAGCCTTATAAAATAAGGTTTGTACCGGATGAGGGTAGGTACTCATCGGAATCTAGCAAAAATGCAGATTCGTACCGGTGGGGGTAGGTACCCACCAGGGCCTTATAAAATAAGGTTTGTACCGGATGAGGGTAGGTACTCATCGAATCTAGCAAAAATGCGATTCGTACCGGTGGGGGTAGGTACCCACCGGAGCTTTATAAAATAAGGTCTGCACTGGATGAGGGTAGGTACTCATCGAATCTAGCAAAAATGCAGATTCGTACCGGTGGGGGTAGGTACCCACCGTAGCCTTATAAAATAAGGTTTGTACCGGATGAGGGTAGGTACTCATCAAAATTTAGCAAAATGTATCAGGTAGAGTAAAATACTCACCAGAGCATCACAAAAACGGGTTGCAAATACCTCGCTTCTGTTAGAGGATAGTTCAAGTGTTGAGCACCTTGGAAGTAAGTACCCACAAGAGTTTAGCAAAATGCAAACTCGTACCAGGTGAGGGTAGGTACTCACCAAAGCCTTGTAGAACAAGGTTCATACCAAGTGGGGGTAGGTACCCACAAGAACCTTATGGAATATGGTTCAGAATCTAGCAAAGAGCAAGATTCATACCTAGTGGGGGTAGGTACCCACAAGAGTCTAGTGAAATACAGACTCAGACCTGGTGAGGGTAAGTACTGACCAGAGCCTTATAAAGTAAGGCTCAAAACCAGATAGGGGTTGGTACCTATCAAAAATATTTATCATCCGGAGGATCAACAAAGGAGCATCTGAAGGATAACCAGGCAAAAGGGTTAACTCCTTCCCCTACCAACTAAGTTTGTCGGCATATTAAGACAACAAATTAGCCAGGCAGGTGAAGGGGGGGCAGCTATAGACCCCTAATTTTGCCCGGCTTCTTAATAAAGGCTAAGGAGACTTCCTATAACAAGATAAAGTTCGCCTGACATCTCAATAAAGGCCAAGAAGACTTCCTATATGAAGATAAATCTTCAATGGGCGTCTATCGGCATCAATCGACATCCGAATAAAGAAAGGAAAGCTTCCCAGGGGTCTCAGAACACAAAAGCTGGCGAAAACAAGTTGAGACAGCCGTCCCAAGGGTGAGACGGCCGTCCCAAACCACAACTTGAAAGTGGGACGCCCGTCCCAAAGTTGAGACGCACGTCTCAGGGCCAGAATTTGAATGGGACGGTCGTCCCAAATCCCAGACGGCCGTCCCAACCTCTCCTGACGTTCATCCTTGATTTCCAAGCCCCGGACGGCCGTCCCAAGCTGCTAGGCTGCGAAAACTATAAATAGGAGGCTCATTTGCCACTTTTTCACACTCCAGACAACTCCAAGTACTTGTCTTCTCTCCCTACTTCGAATGAACTCCCCGATTGCCTTAAAAAGGTAACAATCGATTAAGGAATTGTATTCCAGCATTCGATTCTTCTTTAAAAATTTAGTAGAGTCGATATTGTATTCGGGGAGGAGAGTCTTTGTAGAGCGGGGGATTGCCAAAATGCATCCTCACGATTAAAGATTTGCAACACAAAGCTTGCTACGGAGGTTCTTTTCAATTCTCTTCTCTTCTCTTTTCAATTCTCTTCTCTTTTATTGCTTTATGTATTCAATTCTCTTCTCTTTTATTGCTTTATGTATTCAATTCTCTTCTCTTTTTTTGAATATTATGCAATAAAATAGGGTAATCACATAATTTCTCGTAATCTTCACTTAATGAATTAATCCGTCATAGGGAACCTGAAAGGGGCGTTGTGGGGTGCTAACACCTTCCCCACACGTAACTAACTCCCTTACCTAACTCTGGTTATAATGGCCAAGTTTGGTTTTTATTAAAATCAATGCCTTTTTATCCTTTTCCAATGTTTATGGTCAAAACATTGGTGGCGACTCCATAAGAACCCCTTTTCGAAAACCTTGTTTTTATTAGAGGATAGTTCAATTGTTGAGCACCTCGGAAGCAATGAACATATTTTAAACATAAAACGCGAGTCTAACCATCTTTTCACGACCGATCGCATAAACGTTTGAGATGTCCCTAGACGTCGGAACGGACGGCGGTGACACGCCTCATTCCCCAAAGGAGAATAAAGACTACTCAAGAGTCCATCAAAGAAAATACGGAGTCAAATCCTCCATATCACCAGGGGGCAACAGAAAAAGAAGAAAATCTCTTCATCCCGCTCAATAAAGAGCTTCACAAAAGTCAGGAGCTCAAGACTCCATCATAAAAAATCAAATCAAAGATTGGATCCCCAGGAAGCCAATAAACTCCACGGGATCGCCAAAAAGAAAAGAGAAAAAATAAATCTTTTCATCCAACAGAAGAAAAAGCCAGTGTGCATAAAAGGCACACACATTTCAAAATCAAATTTTCAAAATCGCGAAAAAAAGAAGAAGATAAAATCGTGAGAAAAAGGTAAAAAACTATTCCCCAGCGGAATAAGAGCATAGGCAAAGCCAGCTCAAAGCAAAAGCATCCAACAAGGAGTCAAAAACTCCATTCCTCCCTAGGGGGCAAGTCAAAATAGATTTCCGGGAGGGCAAGCAAATCCCCAACGGATCACCAAAAAGAAAAACTATCACCAATAAGCCTACGACAGAGGCAAACTACAAATTCATATCCTCAGGGAGTTAATCACCTATAACACCCAATATGAATAAACAAAGAGCCAATATCCCCAAGAAACGGGAAATCAGCCTATTCAAAGGCGAAAAACAACAAGTATAAAGTCTTCACCACTATTGAAGCATACGCCTAGTTAAGAGGCACAATCAACAGAAATCAACCAATCCTCAAAGGATTCTTGCCTAAATTGAGAGGCAATCATCAATAAACTTCGGCAAAGACCAAACGGCTAAATAAGAAAGCCCAAAACCACAAAATCCCCAGGGGATTCCTGCCTACAACAAGAGGCACTCAACAAAGAATCCCCGGCAAGACCGGATGGCCAACAAGAAAAGCCAAAAACAAAGAATCCCCGGCAAAGCCGGATGGCTAAACGAAAAAGCCAAAAACAAAGAATCCGCGATAAAACCGGATGACTAACAGAAAAGTCAAACGAAAAGATCAATCACTCCCCACGGAATAGGCGCACGATCAGAAATAGTAAGCCGCCAACACATCTTCATAACCAGATGACCATAGGATTGACTATCAAAAAGTGCATCCTAAGAGCCTTGCAGAACGGGGCTTGTTCAGAACCTTGCAGAACGAGGTTCATACCAGGTGGGGGTAGGTACCCACAAGAGCCTTGAAGAACGGGGTTCGTACCGGGTGGGGGTAGGTACCCATCAGAGCCTTGCAGAACAGGGTTCGTACCGGGTGGGCGTAGGTACCCATCAAAGCCTTGCAGAACGAGGTTCGTACCGGGTGGAGGTAGGTACCCATCGAGCCTTGCAGAACGGGGTTCGTACCGGGTGGGGGTAGGTACCCATCGAGCCTTGCGGAATGGGGTTCGTACGGGTGGGGGTAGGTACCCATCGGAGCCTTGCAAACGGGGTTCGTACCGGGTGGGGGTAGGTACCCATCGAGCCTTGCGGAATGGGGTTCGTACAAGGTGGGGGTAGGTACCCATTAGAGCCTTGCGGAACGGGGTTCATACCGGGTGGGGGTAGGTACCCATCGGAGCCTTGCGGAACGGGGTTCGTACCAGGTGGGGGTACGTACCCATCGGAGCCTTGCAGAACGGGGTTCGTACGGGTGGGGGTAGGTACCCATCGAGCCTTGCGGAACGGGGTTCGTACCGAGTGGGGGTAGGTACCCATCGAGCCTTGCGGAACGGGGTTCGTACGGGAGGGGGTAGGTACCCATCGGAGCCTTGCGGAACGGAGTTCGTATCGGGTGGGGGTAGGTACCCATCGGAGCCTTGCGGAACGGGGTTCGTACCGGGTGGGGGTAGGTACCCATCGAGCCTTATAAAATAAGGTTTGTAACCGGATGAGGGTAGGTACTCATCAGAATCTAGCAAAAATGTAGATTCGTACCGGGTGGGGGTAGGTACCCACCGGAGCCTTATAAAATAAGGTTTATACCGGATGAGGGTAGGTACTCATCGGAATCTAGCAAAAATGCGGATTCGTACCAGGTGGGGGTAGGTACCCACCGAGCCTTATAAAATAAGGTTTGTACCGGATGAGGATAGGTACTCATCAGAATCTAGCAAAAATGCAGATTCGTACCAGGTGGGGGTAGGTACCCACCAGGAGCCTTATAAAATAAGGTTTATACCGGATGAGGGTAGGTACTCATCAGAATCTAGCAAAATGCAGATTCGTACCAGGTGGGGGTAGGTACCCACCAGAGCCTTATAAAATAAGGTTTGTACCGGATGAGGGTAGGTACTCATCAAAATCTAGCAAAATGCATCAGGTAGAGTAAAATACTCACTAGAGCATTACAAAAACGGGTTGCAAATACCTTGCTTCTATTAGAGGATAGTTCATGTGTTGAGCACCTCGGAAGTAAGTACCCACAAGAGTTTAGCAAAAATGCGAACTCGTACCAGGTGAGGGTAGGTACTCACCAAAGCCTTGCAGAACAAGGTTCATACCGAGTGGGGGTAGGTACCCACTAGAACCTTATGGAATATGGTTCAAAATCTAGCAAAGAGCAGATTCATACCTAGTGGGGGTAGGTACCCACAAGAGTCTAGTGAAATGCAGACTCATACCCGGTGAGGGTAAGTACTCACCAAAGCCTTATAAAAGAAGGCTCAAACCAGATAAGGGTTAGTACCTATCAGAAATATTTATCATCCAGAGGATCTTCAAGCGAAGGAGCATCTGAAGGATAACCGGGCAAAAAGGGTTAACTCCTTCCCCTACCAACTAACTTTGTCAGCATATTAGGCCAACAATTAGTCAGGCAGGTGAAGGGGGGGCAGCTGTAGACTCCTAATTTTGCCCGTCCTCTCAATAAAGGCTAAGGAGACTTCCTATAACAAGATAAAGCTTGCATGGCATCTAAATATAGGCCAAAAAGACTTCCTATATGAAGATAAAGCTTCAATGGACGTCTATCGGCATCAATCGACGTCCGAATAAAGAAAGGAAAGCTTTCCGGGGGTCCCAGAACACAAAATATGGCAGAAACAGTTGAGATGGCCGTCCCAAGTTTGAGACGCCCGTCTCAGTGCCAAATTTTGAATGGGACGGTCGTCCTAAATCCTAAACGGCCGTCCCGACTTCTCCAGACGCTCATCCCTGTTTTCCAGGCCCCAGACGGCTGTCCCAATGTGCCAGGCTGCGAAAACTATAAATAGGAGGCTCATTTGCCACTTTTCTAGACCCCAGAAAACTCCAAACACTTGTCTTCTCTCCCTACTTCGAATGAACTCTCCGATTGCCTTAAAAAGGTAACAATCGGTTAAAGAATTGTAGTCCAGCATTCGATTCTTCTTTAAAATTTAGTAGAGTCGATCTTGTATTCGGGGAGGAGAGTCTTTGTAGAGCGGGGGATTGCCAAAACGCATCCTCACAGTTAAAGATTTGCAATACAAAGCTTGCTACGGAGGTTCTTTTCACTTCTCTTCTCTTTTACTGCTTTATTTATTGCTTTATGTATGCAATATAAAATAAAATCATGTAGATAGCCATTTTTTAATATTATGCAATAAAATAGGGTAATAGCATAATTTTTCATAATCTTTACTTAATGAATGAATCCGTCATAGGGAACCCGAAAGGGGCGTTGTGGGGGTGCTAACACCTTCCCCACACGTAACTAACTCCCTTACCCAACTCTGGTTATAATGGCCAAGTTGGTTTTTACTAAAATCAACGCCTTTTTATCCTTTTCCAATGTTTACGGTCAAAACATTGGTGGCGACTCCATAAGAACCCCTTTTCGAAAACCTTGCTTTTATTAGAGGATAGTTCAGTTGTTGAGCACCTCGGAAGCAATGAACACATTTTAACATAAAACGCGAGTCTAAACCATCTTTTCGCGACCACTCGCATAAACGTTCGAGATGTCCCTAGACATCGGAACGGACGACAGCGACAGAAGTCAACACATTTGTCCTTGAGACATTCTATCTCTTGGTCTTTCTTCTTGCACTGCCTTTTCAGGCATCAATGGTAAGGATAGATTCTTGTTCTTTCTCCTCAAGGGCCCTCAACTGGGCTCCCATGATTTCTATCCTTTGGGTCAAGGCATCGACTTGAGTTTGTAACTCTTCATTTGCTGATGGTGAGGCGAGTGGAACAGGTGGTTGTGACACCCTTCTACTTTTTCTACATTCCTTATAATCACTAGAAATAGTCACTCGAGCCTTGCCAAGGCCTCCATCCCTTGTCGCCGCCGTCAAAACGAGGCGGTCGGAGCGACGCGATGGTTCTGACCTTCCGATTTTCTGCATTTTTATTTGGTATTGTCGCCCTCGTCCGTTCCGATGTCCAGGGACAACTCGAATGTTTAATGCGAGCGGTCGCGAAAAGATGGTTTAGACTCGCGTTTTTTGTTTAAGTGTGTTCATTGCTTCCGAGGTGCTCAACAACTGAACTATCCTCTAATAGAAGCAAGGTTTTCGAAAAGGGTTCTTTCGGAGTCGCCACTAATGTTTTGACCATAAACATTGGAAAAGGATAAAAAGGCGTTGATTTTATTAAAAACCAAACTTGGCCATTATAACCAGAGTTAGGTAAGGGAGTTAGTTACGTGTGGGGAAGGTGTTAGCACCCCACAACGCCCCTTTCGGGTTCCCTATGACGGATTAATTCATTTAAGTAGAGATTACAAGAAATTACGCTATTACCCTATTTTATTCGTACAATAAATATGGCTATCTACATGATTTTATTTACATTTTATAGAGCAATAAATAAAGCAGTAAAAGAGAAGAGATTTGAGAAGAACCTCCGTAGCAAGCTTTATATAGCAACTCTGTTACAATAAGGACGCGTTTCGGCAGTCCCTCGCTCTACAACGACTCTCCTCACGACAAAACTCGACTCGACTAAAATTTTCTAGAAGAATCGAATGCCGGAATCTAATTCCTTAACTAATTGTTACCTATATCAGGCAATCAGAAAGATCATTCGAAAGAGGGAGAGAAGTAGACAAGTGCTCCGAGTTGTCTGGAGTGTCTGAGGTGTGAAAAAGTGCCAAATGAGCCTCCTATTTATAGTTTTCGCTGCCTGGCACATCTGGGACGGCCGTCTGGGCCGGGACGGCCGTCTGGGTTGGGACGGTCGTCCCAAATGCATTTTTTACACAGGCTGGGACCCCCTGGGAAGTGGGACGGCCCTCCCACACGTGGGACGCGCGTCTCACTTGTCCTAGGATAGTTGGGACGGCCTCCCAACTCTGGGACGGTGGTCTCGACCTGTTTTGTCCAGTTTTTGTGTTCTGGGACCCCGGGAAGCTTTCCTTGCTATTTTTGGACATTGTTTGATGCCGATAGGTGTCCGTTGAAGCTTGATCTTCTTATAGGAAGTCTTCTTGACCCTTATTAAGATGTCGGGCGAGCTTTTATCGTCGTGTAGGAAGTCTCTTTGGCCTTTGTCGAGACATTGGATGAACTCCGTGTGGTTTGTGGGAGGTCTTCTTAGTGTTTATTGATTAGCTGGGCGATCTTTATCTTTTTGTGAAGTTTCCCTAGCTTTTATTGAGAGGCCGGGCAAAATTAGGGGTCTACAGCTGCCCGCCCTTCACCTGCCTAGCTAATTTGTTGGCTTGATATGCCGATAAATTAGTTGGTAGGGGAAGGAGTTAACCCTTTTGCCCCGTCATCCTTCGGATGCTGCTCCTTCGGATGATAAATATTTTGATAGGTACCAACCCCTATCTGGTTTGAGCCTTCTTTTATAAGGCTCTGGTGAGTATTTACCCTCACCAGGTATAAGTCTGTATTTTACTAGACTTTAGTGAGTACCTACCCCCACTAGGTATGAACCTTGTTCTGCAAGGTTTTGGTGAGTACCTACCCTCACCTGGTATGAGTTCGCATTTTGCTAAACTCTTGTGGGTACTTACTTCCGAGGTGCTCAACACTGAACTATCCTCTAATAGAAGCAAAGTTTTTGCACCCATTTTTGTAATGCTTCTGGTGAGTATTTTACTCTACCTGATGCATTTTGCTAAGTTTTGATGAGTACCTACCCTCATCTGGTATAAACCTTATTTTATAAGGTTTTGGTGGGTACCTACCCCCACCTGGTCCGAATCTGCATTTTGACAGATTCTGATGGGTACCTACCCCCACCCGGTCCGAATCTGCATTTTGACAGATTCTGATGGGTACCTACCCCCACCTGGTCCGAATCTGCATTTTGACAGATTCTGATAGGAATCTGCATTTTGACAGATTCTGATGGGTACCTACCCCCACCTGGTCCGAATCTGCATTTTGACAGATTCTGATGGGTACCTACCCCCACCCGGTCCGAATCTGCATTTTGACAGATTCTGATGGGTACCTACCCCCACCTGGTCCGAATCTGCATTTTGACAGATTTTGATGGGTACCTACCCCCACCCGGTCCGAATCTGCATTTTGACAGATTCTGATGGGTACCTACCCCCACCTGGTCCGAATCTGCATTTTGACAGATTCGGATGGGTACCTACCCCACCTGTCCGAATCCGCATTTGACAGATTCCGATGGGTACCTACCCCCACCTGGTCCGAACCTTGTTTTGCAAGGCTCTTAGGATGACTTTTTGATAATCTATCCTGTGGTCATCTAGTTTTAGAGATGTGTTGGCGACTTATTGTTTCTGTTTATGCGCCTATTCCATGGGGAATATTTGATTTGACTTTTTGACTTTTTTCTTAGTCATCCAGTTTTACCGGGGATTCTTTGTTTTTGGCTTTTTCGTTTAGCCATCCGGCTTTGCCAGGGATTTCTTGTTGTTGGCTTTTCTTGTTTAGCCCTCCAGCTTTGCCAGGGATTCTTTGTTGGTTGCCTCTTATTTAGGCGGGAATCCATTGGGGATTTTTGGTTTGATTGTGCCTCTTGATTAGGCAGATGCTTCAATAGTGGTGAAGGCTTTTTACTTGTTTGTTTTTCGCCTCTGACTAGGCTGATGTTCTATTTTGAGGATATTTGTTCTTGATAATACCTCTGAGTAGGCAAATGCTTTTTTGAAAGCTTTGTGCTTGTATTGCCTCTTGCATAAGTTGATTTCCCGTTTCTTGGGGATATCGACTCTTTGCTTGTTTCTGAGTAAGCATAGGCATTCTTGGGAGTGAAGGTTTTGCCTTTCACTGGGATATTCATATTGGGTGTTGTAATCGATTAACTCCCTGAGGATATGAATTTGTATTTTGCCTTTTGTTGGTAGGCTTACTGGGGGAAAATTTTTCTTTTTGGTGATCCACCGGGGGATTGATTTTCCCCCTAGGGAGGAATGGAGTTTTTGACTCCTTGTTGGATGTTTGCTGTTTTGAGCTGGCTTTGCCTATGCTCTTATTCCATTGGGGAATGGGTTTTTGCTTTTTTCTCGCGATTGTTTTTTTCACAATTTTGAAATTTTGATTTTAAATGCGTGTGCCCTTTTTCTTTTGTGCACGCAGGCTTTTTATTATCCGCTGGGGATGAAGAGGTTTTCTTTTCTTCTCTTTCCTTTTTTAGTGGCCCTGGGGAATTTGTTGGCTTCCTGGGGGTCTGCCAGAGTTTTGGCCCCTGGCTTTGTGAAGCTCTTTATTGAGTTGGGTGAAGATATTTTCTTCTTTTTCCTTCTTTTTGTGGACTTTTCTTGATATGCTCTGCTTGGGGATTTTCATGTGGCCTTTTTCTGTAGTGGCCTCCGTGAGGGGATGAAAAGTTCTTCTTTCTTTTCCTTCTATTGCCCCCTGGTGATGTGGAGGATTTGACTCTTGAGTAGTCCTTATTCTCCTTTGGGAAATGGAGTGGAGATTTTGGATGAGCTTGCTTGTTGACTCATATGGCGATGTAGCTGAGTCGTGAGGTAGTCCTTTTGCTTTGCCTCTGGAGTAGGCATGAATCCTCTTGGGGATAATCGAGCCTTTCCATTGGCTTTTTTATTTTGATGGTTTCCTTCTTTCTTGGATGGAAGGATATTGATTTAGAGCTGTTTCTTTGAAGCTCTTTATTTTGCTGAAATGGTTTTGATTTCGCCTTTTTCTTTCGCGATCTTGATCTTTATCGCGAGTTATTTGAAATCTGGCTTTTTAATATATCACGTGTGCCTTTTAAGTTTGTACACGTGGGCTTTTCGGAATGTAAACAGAAATAACAACTTTTATTTATTACTTTGCTTTTTTTTGTGGTACATTTAAGCATTTTCAAAGTACTAAAATACTAAAAGTTATTAAGAACTACTCCTACTGATCTGCCTCAAGGCTGGAATGGGAGGATGGTGCTGGTGAAGGAATGCGGCGGAGCAAGCGACGCTGGAACCTCGCCTGAGTCTGGACCAAGCCTTCTATCTGGCGGTCTGTCCTGTCCTGCCTCGTGGTCAGCTGGCTAAACTGCTATCGCATGAACTGGAACTGTTCTTCCATATAAGCATGCTCGGTCGTCTAAGCGTCAGTATAGGCCAGACATAGTCGGATCATATGACTCGCCGGGATTCCGAGGTCGCAAAAGTTATTAAGAACTACTCCGCATCGATTCCCAAGGCTGAATGGGAGGATGGTGTCGGTGAAGGAATGGCGGAGCGTTTAATTTACTGAATCCTCACTGAAGTCCTGACTAAGCCTTCTATCTCAAGGTCCGTCTGCCCGCCGGCTGTCTTCACAACGCTATCGCATGAACCGGAACCGCCCATAAGCATGCTCGTCAGTCTGCCAGCGCAGATAGGCCAAGATAGTCGGGATCATAAGACCGCTGGCTGGATTTCCAGGTCGCAGGATGTCCTCCATGTGTGTCGTAAATCCCGCATATCCATCGAGATCGAGAC
>OY731402.1:24688568-24751063 GCA_963425845.1 Sphenostylis stenocarpa | reverse complement strand
ATCCAAATTAAGAGATTTTGGTCTCCTTTGAAAGCCTTTTGAGATAGATTTAAAACGCCACTGTTTCTACTATTTTCGGAGGTCTAATGAATTCAGGAAACTTAAATTACTGAAGCATGTGTATTGGGCCGGCATGGTGCGCTTGACCCGTTTTGGATAATTTATGTAAAATCCAATTTAGCTCCGAATTGAATGATTTTGGATCCTATGGAAATCTAAATGTGTCTAGTTTACAATTATTTTAGAATCATGTTATTTGGAGATTTGTAGAAAAAATGATAAATAAAACAGTAAACTAATGTTAGTACCCGTATAAAATAAAATATGACATTTGGCCCAATTTTTCAAGCCCAAAATTGCTTTAAATTGTCCTAAAATTAATAATGAGTAAAAATTAGATCAAATAGATTCAAATTAATTAAAATCTAAATTATTGGCCCAATGAAGCCCAATCAATGAAAATGCACTAATAATAGACAATTAAACACAATGCACCAATTAAGGTCAGTACATAAAGATAAGAAAATGCGGGAATTGGCGTCTAGTTGCCTTTGTACCTCTTCCTTAATCATTAAGGACCAATCTGGTTTGACTCTTCTGAGTTTTTGCTTTACAGGTCGGAACCCTTCTTTTAATGGCAGTCAATGCTCTACTATACTTGTATCGAGCTCCGGCATGTCATGGTAGGACCAGGCGAACACATCCATATATTCTTTTAAAAGTCGTGTCAATCCCTCCCTTATTGTACTATCTATTTGGGTGCCGATATTTATCTTTTTCTCATCATTCTCTTCTCCCAAATTGATAGTTTCCATTTCTTCTTGATGCGGTTATATAATGTGTGCTTCTTTTTCCAACATTCTTTCCATGTCCAGAGAAATGGTCCCCTGCTCACTGTCGAACTCGACCCATTCGCCTTCGGCTTCCGGGGTCCACAGAGATTCATAAATCACAGACATGATGTGTTTTAGGTTATGTTTTAGTCATAGATTTTATTATTCAATTATCTTTGAAAGAATAATAAATAGAAGAGGGAAAAGAATGAAGAAAATGAATGTGACAAAATGCCTCATGTATTAAGGAAAATGAAAGCGTATGTACAAGCCCTTTAAATCAGAGTTCCCGCGGCCACGGGCGGGGACTGCAGGAGATACAAAAGAAAGCTTAAAAAAAAGGCACCCTAGGGGCTGATCCTCCCAATCCTCCCTCTCTGCTACTCTGGCTTTGACAGAGGTTTGACGTCGACATCAGAAGAAGAGGCATCAAAATTTATCCACCCGGCGTCGATCAATTCTTGGACCCGATACTTAAGGGTCAAGCAATTTTCTGTTGAGTGCCCGGGTGAACCCGAGTGGTAATCGCATTTCTCGTTGGGTTTATACCACTCGGGGTAGGGAGGCTCCATCTACTTCTTTGGAGGAACACAGGTTAAGAGTTTGGCCTCCAGCAGCTGAGGCAATAGTTTGCCATAGGAAGTTGAGATGAGAGTGAACTTCTTTTCTTTCTTGCGAGGTTGTCGAGCTGCTTGTGGAGCGGAAGAAGGACTGGCGAAATTAATTGTGTGCACGACTTCGTCCTTCTTCTTGTTGGCAGGTTTTCTGAATGAGACGCCAGTATGGGAAGACTATGCTATCTTCCCACTTCTCAATCCCTGCTTTACTCTTTCCCCCATAGTGACTATGTCCGAGAAAAGGTTGGAGGAACTGGCTATTGCCTTATCGTAGTACGCTCCAGTTAGTGAGTCTATGAACATAGCCACTATCTCCTTATCCGTCAATAGAGGCTCTATTTGGGCGGCCATTTCCCTCCATCTTTGGGCGTATGCTTTAAAGGATTCATCATTCCTTTTGCTCAGGGTTCTGAGATCTAACCTGTCAAGGGTCAGATCGATGTTGTATCGGTAATGACGAAGAAAAGCATCAACCAACTATTTCCAGTTTTGAACCTGCCCTCTTTCCAACTGCATGTACTAGTTGAGAGCCGTGTCAGCCAGACTTTCTTAGAAGCAGTGGATCAGGAGTTTCTCATTCTCAGCATGCGCGGCCATCTTACGACAATACATCGTAAGATGGTTCTTAGGGCAGGTTTGCCCGGCGTACTTAGGGAAGTCCGGGATTTTGAATTTTGGAGGGAAATGGATGTTCTTCACCAGGCACATGTCCGCCACCTCTTTGACATTGAAGTTGTGCCCTTCCACCGCCTTCAGTCTCTCTTCTAGGGTGGGGATTTTGGATACGTGGACACGTGCAGTCCGAGCATTAGACTGGAGATGTGTCTCGTAGAGGAATTATTCTTCTTCCTCCTCTTCCTGGTGGGGGGCGTGCACAGCTTGGGCTTCGCCCTTGTTTTGGCCTTGGCGCACGGCCTCCATTAGTTGTGCCATCTGCTCCTTGAGGGTGTTAACCTCTACAGTGAGCTTACGATTTTGTTCTTCCAGATTCTCCATTGCTCTGGCTTTCTGTGCACGAGTTCGGATGGGGAGAGGACCAGCCACTATCTAGAATGCCCGAAGGATGTTTATTAATGGATATTGAGTGTAGGACTAATATGGATGTGTTTATGTATGAGAGATTCTGTTTGGATGATACCAAATGTGCTCTCTCCTTTTATTTTCTCTCTTGGTTTTTCTCCACTCATGATATGATGTAATATGAATGATTTGACTTTGTCAAAAATTGTTTTATTTATATTTTTGAATTTTTATTTGATTTTATTTTGTTATTGTTTTTATTTTATAGCCTTTTATCTCTTCTGTCGGACTGCGTGGCTACTTAGCTTGCAAAGAACCTGAAGCCAGGCTAGCTAAAAGGCAGACTGTCCGAGTTAAAAATGGCTTTATGCGAAAGAATAATGTTTAGCATCCTTTATCTCTTCTGTCGGACTGTGTGGCTACTTAGCTTGCAAAGAACCTGAAACAAGGCTAGCTAAAAGGCAAACTGTCCGAGATAAGGGCGTTTATTGCGAAAAATGTTTTTGTGATTTTTCTGTTGTTTGGTTATGCTATGTAATCAAATGCAACAAACAATTGCGCATACAATTCAATCATCCGCTGTAGACCCCAAATCTTGCCCGGCCTGCAAATAAAGAGTAGAAGACCTCCTATTTGAAGATGGACGAAGCCTAACAAGCCACTAGGAGAGACTATTAGGCCCCATGCTAGGATAGGAAGGATTTTCGGCACGAAAATAAAGTTTCTCGCCCTTTTGGGACGAAACCGCCATCTCGAAATCGAGACCGTCGTCTCACCACCTGCGAATGGCGAGACGGCGGTCTCGCTTTTCCAGACGGCGGTCTCGCAACTTTGGCATGGCGAGACGGTGGTCTCGACCCTGTCAGACGAGAACGGCGGTCTCGCCACTGTCAGGCGCGAAAACCTATAAATAGAGGCTCCCTCCCCTCATTTCCACACACCACACAGCATTCTCTCCTCCTTCTCTCTAGGATTTCTCTCTCTAGAATCCCTCCGACGCATTTCCAGAGCTTCTGAGTGTCTTTAGAGTGATTTCTGAGCGTTTCGAGAGGTTTCCGGCGCTGTAGAGTGAAGGGTTGCCACAAAGCACCCTCTTTTTTAAGAGAATTAATAGAAGAAGCGTGCTTCGGCGGTTTACATTCTCCCTCTCCACTTTTACCGCTTTATTTAAATTACGCAATAGATAGGGTCATGTAGTCATAATATTTTAATTCCACAAATAAAAGGGTAAAAGCGTATTTTCTGGTTTATTTATCAATAAAAATAGCTGGCCTATCATAGGGAACCCGAAAGGGGCGTGGTAAAGGAACTAATACTTCCTTTGCACGTAACTAACTCCCTTACCCAACTCTGGTTCTAATGACCAAAGTCGGTTTTTCAAAAACCAACGCCTTTTAAACTCCTTTTCCGATGTTTCCGGTAAAAACATCGGTGGCGACTCCACAGAACCCTTCAAAAATTAGTCCTTGGGTTAGCCCGGTTATCGGACAACCCAAGGACGACCTTTCGAAAACCTCGCCCCTAGGTTAGCCCGGTTATCGGACAACCTAAAGGCGTTGTAACCACCCATAAAAAATGCGAAAACAAGAGGGTCGAAACCATCGCGTCGCTCCGACCGCCTCTCTTTTTTGATGGCGGCGACAGATGGTGACTCCGTTGGGGAAGCCTCGAGAGTTGATCCCATTTAGTGATGGGCCGGCTTGAAAATAATAAACCAAGAAAATAACGCTTTTGCCCTTAACTTGTATTATAACATGTTTTATGGTTTGGCTTTAATAATTGTTGCTTGTTTATACTTACGCAATTGTGTGAAATACAAACTGTACACAAACCCTTGCACACTACAGTTCCCTCTATACCCGGGGGCAAGTGAGAAATCCATAGGGAGTGGGTGGCAGGTACGGTTCGCTGTAGTGAGGGCCTTGAGCCCACCAGTGTGATCGGAAACCACCACTCAAGGTGATAACCTTCCTCTTTTGGCAACAAGACTGACTATGGCCTTAGTGCTAAGCATGGTCGGACGGCTGGAGAGTGGGGACCCTATAATGGGGGCACCTTGGGGGCCTTAGCCTGGTGAGAACAGTTAGAACCAACCCTTGTCAATGCACTTTTCTGCAGAAAAACCCTACCTCGCAATAAAAACGAATTCTCGCCTGTTCGCGAATGACTGAATTGTGTGCGCATATGTTTGTTGCATTTGTCTATTGCATAGCATAACCAAACAACAGAAGAAAAAACACACAAAAAAAATATATCTTTCCAAATAAACCCCCTTATCTCGGACAGTCTGCCTTTTAGCTAGCCTGGTTTCAGGTTCTTTGTAAGCTAAGTAGCCACGCAGTCCGACAGAAGAGATAAGGGACGCTAAATAACCCTTTCGCATAAAGCCACATTTTTATCTCGGATAGTCTGCCTTTTAGCTAGCCTAGTTTCAGGTTCTTTGTAAGCTAAGTAGCCACGCAGTTCCGACAGAAGAGATAAAAGGCTACAAAATAAAAATAAAATCCAAAAACAAATAAAATATTAATAAACAAAATCAAAACATTTATAAAAATAATTTTGACAAAGTTGTATCATTCATATTGCATCATGTCATAAGTGGAAAAACCAAGAGAGAAAATAAATACATAAGGAAAGTATGCATACACATCATTTTAATAAACCCCTAAAAAATGGGCCTTAGAGGCGTTTTTTGGGAAAATTACTGGGCCAAATCCCCTTCAGGAATCTACAACTGATTCCTCACCTTTTTCTCTTCGTTTTGATATGCTGTGCATCCAAATCGGACATCTCAGTCAAAAGTTATGCCACTTTGAACATCTATCGCCCTTTTGTATTTGTGCATGCATAGATACATTCATTCTAGAGAGCACTAGATATCCCTAAGACAATGACGAAAGAGGCCCCAAGCACATTTGTAACCTTCGCGACAAGGAAGGAACGAGTGTACTGAGGTGTGATGGTGACCCCCATTATACTTGTCAAATCTGTGATGAGGAAGGAACCATTACACCGAGGTGGGTAGGATACCCCACAAAGCATAAGCTTTAAGGAGGACACCTAAGCCATTGTTGTCGCCGCCGTCCGTTCCGATGTCCAGGGACATCTCGAACGTTTATGCGAGCGGTCGCGAAAAGATGGTTTAGAATCGCGTTTTATGTTAAAATTATGTTCATTGCTTCCGAGGTGCTCAACAACTGAACTATCCTCTAATAAAAGCAAGGTTTTCGAAAAGGGGTTCTTATGGAGTCGCCACCAATGTTTTGACCGTAAACATTGGAAAAGGATAAAAAGGCGTCGATTTTATTAAAAACCAAACTTGGTCATTATAACCAGAGTTAGGTAAGGGAGTTAGTTACGTGTGGGGAAGGTGTTAGCACCCCACAACGCCCCTTTCGGGTTCCCTATGACGGATTAATTCATTTAAGTAAAGATTATGAGAAATTACGCGATTACCCTATTTTATTGCATAATGTTAAAAATGGCTATCTACATGACTTTATTTTATATTGCATACAGAAAGCAATAAATAAAGCAGTAAAAGAGAAGAGAATTGAACAGAACCTCCGTAGCAAGCTTTGTATTACGAATCTTTAATCGTGAGGATGCGTTTGGGCAATCCTTCGCTCTACAAAGACTCTCCTCTCCAAATACAAGATCGACTCGACTCAATTTTACAGAAGAATCGAATGCTGGAATATGATTCCTTAACTGATTGTTACCTTATCAAGGCAATCAGAGAGTTCATTCGAAGATGGAAGAGGATAGACAAGTACCAGGAGTTGTCTGGTCTGTGAAACATGGCAAATGAGCCTCCAATTTATAGTTTTTCGCTGCCTGCACGTTTGGGACGCCCTACTGGGTTGGGACGGCCGTCTAGGTTGGAACGGTCGTCCCACTTGGCCAGGGAAGGTTGGGACGGTCGTCTCGACCTTGGGACGGTCGTCTCGACCTTGGGACGGCCGTCTCGACCGGTTTTGGCCAGCCTTTGTCTTCTGGGACCCCTGGAAAGCTTTCCTTTCTTTATTCGGACGTCGTTTGATGTCGATAAACGCCCGTTAAAGCTTTATCTTCATATAGGAAGTCTTCTTGGCCTTTATTGAGATGTCAAGCGAGCTTTGTCTTTGTTGTAGGAAGTCTCTTTAGCCTTTATTGAGAGACCGGGCAAAATTAGGGGTCTACAGCTGCCCCCCCTTCACCTGCTTAGCTAATTTGTTGGCCTAATATGCCGACAAGATTAGCTGGTAGGGGAAGGAGTTAACCCTTTTGCCTGGTTATCCTTCGGATGCTCCTTTGCTGAAGTTGCTGTTCCTTTAGATGATGAATGTGAACTTCTAGGATGCTCCTTCGATGCGATAGCTGATCCTATGGTTGATGAGTATAAATTTCGTAGCTTTGGGATGCTCCTTCGATGCGGTAGCTGACCCCGTAGCTGATGAGTGTGAAGCCTTAGGATGCTCCTTCGGAGAGGTAGCTGATCCTTCAATTTGTAGGATGCTCCTTCGATGAGGTGACCGATCCTTTGATTTGCAAGATGCTCCTTCGGTGAGGTAGCCGATCCTTTGGTCTGCAGGATGCTCCTTCGGTGAGGTAACCAATCTTTTGATTTGCAGGATGCTCCTTCGGTGAGGTAGCCGATCCTTCGGTCTATAGGATGCTCCTTCGGTGAGGTAGCCGATCCTTCGGTGTGCAGGATGCTCCTTCGGTGAGGTAGCCGATCCTTCGGTTTGCAGGATGCTCCTTCGGTGAGGTAGCCAATCCTTTGATTTGCAGGATGCTCCTTCGGTGAGGTAGCCGATCCTTCGGTCTACAGGATGCTCCTTCGGTGAGGTAGCCAATCCTTTGATTTGCAGGATGCTCCTTCGGTGAGGTAGCTGATCCTTCGGTCTACAGGATGCTCCTTCGGTGAGGTAGCCGATCCTTCAGTGTGCAGGATGCTCCTTCGGTGAGGTAGTCGATCCTTCGGTTTGCAGGATAGTTTTGATAGGTACCAACCCCTATCTGGTTAGATGAGAATGAACCCTCATCTGATCGGAACCTTCTTTTGTAAGGCTCTTGTGAGTACAAACCCCCACCCGGTTCGAGTCTGTATTTGCTAGATTTTTGTGGGTACTTTCTCCCACTATGTTTGAGTTCGTGTTTGCTAAACTCTCTGACGAGCCCCGTTTTGCAAGACTCTTAGGACTCTCTTTTTGGCAGTCAATCTTTTGATGAGTACAAACCCTCATCCGGTTTTTGGAGATGTGTTGGCGGCTTATTGTCTCTGATCATGCGCCTATTCCATGGGGAGTGATTGATTTTCTTTCTTGACTTTTCTTTTTTAGTCATCCGGTTTTACCGGGGATTTTTTGTTGAACATTCAAGGACTTGATGTTGCACTTGATGAACATGAAGATTGATGATTTTGATGATGATTCAAGAACTCAAAGACTTAGAGTATTGAAGACTTGTTTTGTAGTGTAATAACTCTGTTTTAATTAGATTGAGTCTGTAATTTTAGAGTTTGAGATAGTCGGTACATAGTCTGCAACTTAGAAGCTTCAAAAAGCCCAAATATATCATCCAGGCTCGGCTTTAATCGATTATATGGGGAAATAATCGATTAAAACAGTGAGAAAACCATTTTCTGTATAAACTCACTGCTTTAATCGATTAAAATTCAAAATAATCGATTATTACGTCTGATAATCGATTAAAACGTCTAATAATCGATTAAAACATAGAGGTTTTGGGTTCTGTTGTTTTTGGCTCTGTTTTAATCGATTATAACTCCATTTAATCAATTATTTCAGTCTGTTTTTGTTTTTAAATTTCAAATCAACCCTATTTTCGAAAATCCAATTACCAAGAACCCTAATTTCGAAATCCCCAATTTCTAAACCCTAATTTCCCTACATAAACTCTCCTTTGGCACTCAGAAAAGAGGAACAACCTTTTCCATACAAAAGTTAAGTGTTGTGAGTCCCAGAGAATTGTTTGTTGTAAGGAAAAGGGGCTTTTGGAACCTGGTGTGGGCTAGAAGCGATAAGAATCACTAAGTGGAGT
This sequence comes from Sphenostylis stenocarpa, assembly GCA_963425845.1. Lineage (NCBI taxonomy): Eukaryota > Viridiplantae > Streptophyta > Magnoliopsida > Fabales > Fabaceae > Sphenostylis > Sphenostylis stenocarpa. Next base: position 24,742,548 of record OY731402.1, on the reverse strand, counting down.
TCTTAGTGGATTATGTGCTGTGCCGTCTCTAGGGAAAGTTGTTCATCATCTCTTGTGGATTTCAAGAGAGGTGTTTTCGCATCTTTATCTTCTCAATTGTAATCTGTTTGTAACAACTTGTTTATAGTGACAGCGTTAATCCTCTGTTGAGTGATTAGCAACTGGACGTAGGGTCTTTTGATGCGAACCAGTATAAATCTCCTGTGTAAGATTTCTATCCCTTCTCTATTTACATTTACACAGTTTTTAATCGGTAAAATTTGGGGAAAATTTTGAAAACCTAATTTTTATTAAGAAACCAATTCACCCCCCTCTTGGTTTTTGTTCGACCATGCGAACATTCCGTTGTGCGATTCTAACAAGTGGTATCAGAGCTTGCTTTGATAGTCATTCAAATTTTCGAAAATGGCCGGACAAAATCAAACTTTTGCCGAACACTACTACAAAATATACTTTCTACGTCGTCATTTAACGTCGGTTATAGCTGAGACGACGTAGAAAGTACTTTCCACATCGGTTCCAGATGAACCGACGTTGAAAGTTGAATATTAAACACATTCTACATCGGTTCTTAGTCAACCGACGTAGAAAGTACTTTTTACGTCGATTCCCATATGAACCGACGTTGAAAGTCTTTTTTTATTATTTTTTTTAGTTATTGACACTTTCCACATCGGTTCCCATAAGAACCGACATGGAAAGTCGTTTTTTTTATTTTTTTCACCCAAAAATTCAATTAAATTTGAAAATTGTCACTGCTAGGATTCGAACTCAAGATTTTAGAATTGGAAACTAATACTCTAACCACTAAACTATTATAATTTCCTGATAATAACTTACAAATAAATTATATTTATATACAAATAAATATATATCCATGTAAATATATATTTATTTGTATATATTTTCTGGAAAGTATTTTTATTTTTTTTCACCAAAAATTCACTTAAGTTAATGAATTGTCACTGACAGCATTTGAACCCAGTATTTTAGGGTTGTAAGTTAATATCCCAACCACTAAACTACTACAATTTTTTGATAATAACTTACAAATAAATTATATTGGTATTTTTTGACCGAGGGTGAAAGTGTGATTGACTCTCGCTTGAGTGAAAATATGTTAAAGCTCACGGAAATTCACTCACTCAAGTCTCGCTTGAGCGAAAATTGGTATTTTTCGCTTGAGAGCGAATAACGCGTTTCCCAATTTTATTTTATATTATTATATAAATAAAATTATAAATATTATATTATGTCATTAAATTACAAACTCATATAAAGATACCGCTCACAAATTTAGCATCAAATTTTGAAAACCTACTCGACACACATTTTCACTTTCGAGTGTACCCTCACATTCAACATATAAATATATAACTATATAAATATATCATAATATATAAATATATTTGTATTTATATATTTATATATTTACACGGATATATATTTATTTTTATATAAATATAATTTATTTGTAAGTTATTATCAAAAAATTCCAGTAGTTTAGTGGTTGGAGTATCGGCCTCCAACTCTAAAGTACTTGGGTTCGAATCCTGCCAATGACAATTCTCTTAAAAAATTAATAAACTTCTAAAAAATATAATATAAAGAGATGGAGGACCTAATAAAAATATAATATAAAGAGAGGGGAGACTTCTAAATAAATAAAGGGGTAAAGGGGTTGTAAATAAATAAAAATTATTAATTTAAAAAATTATACTTTCAACGTCGCCTGATACAACGTCGGTTGAAGGCTTTATTTGTAGTAGTGGAAGGTGCGTCTATCAACAAACCCCCACTTTTTGCGGGTCAAAATTATCCTTTCTGGAAGGTACGTATGCAAATATTTTTAGAGTCTGTTGATAGAGGTGTTTGGGATGCTATTTTAAACGGTCCATTTGTTCCTAAAGTTACAGAGAACGGTGTTGACGTTCTTAAACCTTTTTCTAGATGGACTGCAGAAGAAAATAGAAAAGCACAATTTGACATTAGGGCTAGAAATATAATTTCATCTGCTTTAACCCTTAATGAGTTTTACAGGATATCAGTTTGTAAGAGTGCTCAAGAAATGTGGGATAAACTAAGAGTAACTTATGAAGGAACCGATGATAGTGACTCGATTTCGGAGTCAAGTGATTTGGAAATAGAAGCTAACATTTGCTTGTTGGCAAAAGACAATATTTCTTCCGACTTTGAGGTTAGTGATTCCGACTCATCCTCAAGTGATGATGAAAATGATTTTGATGAATTACAAAATGCATATAATGAATTGTTTAGTGCCTTTAAGGACTTGAAAAATGAATACAAAGCTGTGAAAAAGAGTTTAAGTAGTTCCGAAAAGGAGGTAGAGTCCTTAAAAACGAAAATTATATGTTTAGAGGAAAATGAGTCATTAAAAACGAAAATTGCATGTTTAGAAGAAAAAGAGGTATTAGACACGAAAATTGTATGTTTAGATGAGGATAAGAATTTAGCATGTGAAACTTGTAAAGAGCATGAATATGACATAGATATCCTAAATCATCTACTTGATAAAGCCGAAATGGAAATAAGTGATCTTAAGAAGGATAAAACTGTTTTTGCTCAAAATAATGTAAATCATCAAGTTTCTATGAAAAAGTCTAAAACTAAAAAGAAAAGAGTATGGGTAGAAAAAGGAACTAGAACATCTATGGTTAAAGATTCATCATATTCAAAAGTTACATCAAATGCATGCTTTTATTGTATGAAACATGGTCATACTTCAAATAGATGTAAAATCAAACATTTTGGTGTTCCTAAAGGAAAATATATTTGGGTTCCTATAGTTAAATGAACTATTTGTATCTTGTATTTATTCAAAGAAAATGGATCATTTAGTATGTTTTGAATAGGATGCACATTAGGTCTATTATTAAATCTACTCCATATGAATTGTTTAATGGTAGAAAGTCTAATGTTGCCCATTTGAAAATTTTTGGATGTAAATGTTTTGTGCTAAATAATGGAAAGGACAATCTAGGAAAATTTGATTCAAAAGCCGATGAGGGCATTTTTCTAGGATATTCATTAAATAGCAAGGCATATAGAGTGTTTAATAGGAGAACTTTAAATATAGAAGAATCTATACATGTTACCTTTGATGAGATTGTAGACCTTGGGGGAAATCCTCTTGAGTCAAATAAAGAACTTGCAGGTGATGATGAGTATATAAAAGAAGCCCTTGATGAACTATACTTGGAAAATAATGAGCCTTCTCAAACTCCTCAATTAGCAAAAGAATGGCAATCACCTAGAGGACTCTCAATGGACAACATCATAGGTGACATCTCAAAAGGGGTAAGAACTAGAAATATGACAAATTTCTGTATGTCTGTTGCTTTTGTGTCACAGATTGAACCTAAAAACATTGAGGAAGCACTTAAAGATGATCAATGGTGCATAGCCATGCAAGAAGAACTTAACCAATTTGAAAGGAATCAAGTCCGGGAATTAATCCCAAGAGAAGAGTCACATCAAGTTATTGGAACTAAATGGGTAATCAGAAATAAGCTTGATGAAGATGGAAACATAACAAAGAATAAAGCCGGACTTGTTGCAAAAGGCTATTGTCGGGAGGAAGGTATAGATTATGATGAAACTTATGCTCCTGTTGCCGGAATTTGCTAAGATAATGCGGGGAGAGTTTGAAATGTCTATGATGGGAGAATTGACATTCTTCCTTGGACTACAAATCAAGCAACTTAAAGATGGCATTTTCATCTCTCAAACCAAGTACTGCAAAGAGATCCTCAAAAAGTTTGGTATGGACACCTCAAAGGAAGCTAACACACCCATGGGAACTTCATGCTATCTAGACAAGGATGAATCAGGTTTGGAAGTTAATCAAACTATGTATAGAGGTATGATAGGATCACTATTATACTTAACCGCAAGTAGACACGATATTATGCATTCTGTTTGTGTGTGTGCTAGATTTCGGGCTTGTCCTAAAGAATCTCATCTAATTGCAGTAAAACATATTTTAAAATATTTAAAAGGAACTACTGATTTTGGTTTGTGGTATCCGTCGATGCTTGTATGAGTTTAATAGGATATTCGATGCTGATTATGGTGGCTGTAAAATTGATAGAAAAAGCACTAGTGGAACATGTCATTTGTTAGGTTCATCCTTAATATCTTGGCATTCTAAGAAACAGGCATGTGTTGCTTTATCTACCACTGAAGTCTGAATATATTGCAGTTGGTAGTTGTTGTGCTCAAATTCTGTGGATGAAACAACGAGTTAGAAGATTATAATATCTTTTTAGATGACATACCCTTGATGTGTGATAATACGAGTGCAATTAACTTAACTAAGAATCTAGTAATGCAATCTAGGACTAAACATATAGAAATAAGACATCACTTTTTAAGAGATCATATCAGCAAAGGAAACTGTAAAATAGAGTATGTAGATACCAAACGTCAATTAGCAGATATATTTACTAAGGCTCTACCCAAGGATAGATTCTATGATCTTAGAAGAGACTTAGGGATATTAGAAATAGCTTAAATTCTGCTTAATCGATCTGTTTTTGGATGATTTTAATGTTATAATTCGTGGGTTAGGATGTTCATAGGTTATCATGTGTTAAAACACTCAAAACAGGTCATTCCTCTCTGGAATAATCGATTACTGGGAATTATAATCGATTATTTTCACTCAAAACATCCAAAACAGGGTATTTGCCTCTGGAATAATCGATTATTTCGCAAAATAATCGATTAAAACCAGCTGATAATCGATTATCAACTGAAAATAATCGATTAAATGTAATTGATACTGGTTTAATCGATTATTCTAAATTTTAATCGATTAAACCCGACCAGTTTTGCCTTCTAGTCGTTGCCAACGGATCTTTTGGCCTTTATTCTCTTTTATATGAACGTTGGACATGATTTTGCTATATATAGAGACCTCTAGTTCACTTCTACTCACTTCTAACTCTTGAAATCAAGCTTTCTTGCCTTATTATACTCTCTTTCACCTTATTCCATCAGTTGTCCTTCTAGATTTTCTTGATATTCATCTACTATTTCAAATGGCCTCATCTTCTCGCTCTAAGATCCTAACTAGAAGAAGATCTGCACCCTCCTCTCATCCCCGTCCTAATTCTGTAGAAGGATGGATCTCTGATGCAGATGGCCAATAAGAATTTGTAACCTACTGGAAGGAAAAGGCTATTATTTCTCCCAAATTTCTTATAGGAGAGCAATTCATTCATAGGGGATTCAATTTTCCTAATCTTCTTGAAATTCAAGGAGTTCTCCTGTTTATCCAAATGCAAGGTACGTACTATCCTGACTTGGTTAGGGTATTCTACTCTAGATTCAAATTTAGAGATCAAATTGCTACATCCCGTGTAAAAGGGGTTACAATAATTCTTGATGATGATATTTGGGAGAATGTTGCTCACTTTCCAATTAGAGAAGATGCTATTAACGTATATGGTGAGCTAGATGACTTTGACGAGGTTCCTAGTTTATCGCTCTTTTCACGGAATCCCTCAATGGAAATTGGACGTATCCTTCTTGCTTGGACCTTTAAAGAAGGAAGAACGCATACTTCTACATTTACTTGTATGGATCTTATGTCCCGGGCTACGAATCATGCCCAATGCTCTTCCATTGATCTTCGAATTATTCATGCCATAATGAATAATGAACCTTTAGATTGGGGTGTTCTTGTCACAATGACCATGCTTAAAGCAAAACGTCATCCTACCTTCAAAATTCCATATGCCCTCCTTGTCTCCCGTATTCTTGAATATAAAGGAGTGAATGTTGAAGGTGAGCAAGCAGTTAGAACAAACAACTTAAACCGCATGCTAGACAGCACATTGACTCAACTTCAAATGGTGCGAGTCAATGATATTTATGTTCACAAAGATGACGTTCCTAATCAAGGGGATGCTAATGATGATTCTGATGAAGATATGCCTCCAGCTGCTGAGTTTCCCTCTAACCAAATCCAAGATGCTGGAACTTCCTCTACTCATCATGAACCAAGACAATCCATGGAAGATATGTTATCTGACATGAATCAGAGGATGCAATCATTCTTCAATCTTTCTGGTGTACGGCATGAGGAATTAATTCGCCGTATATCTGATGTAGATGAAAAAGTGTGTCGTTTAGAAAATAGATTTAATGCACACTTTAATGATGATGATAGTGAAGAATTTTTAATTTGTTGATTGTCTTCTTTTATGATGTACTGTATTGACACTTTTGAAATAAAATATGATGTTTCTTTAATGCTTTGATTGAGGGGAAGTCTTCTCCAACTTATGCATATTTTGAGGGGGAGCTCTTATGATTGTTATTGCAGAGTTCTTTTTTATTATAATCAAAATAGGGGGAGAAAAATTTAAAGCCTCTTATGAATTGCATTTAAAGCCTCTTATGAATTGCATTTAAATATTATCTGGTATGTTTGATGTGTTTGTTAGTATGACAGATAAAACAGGTTATTACAAGGGCTTTAAAAAGATAATTTTGATCATCATCAAAAAGGGGGAGATTGTTGAACATTCAAGGACTTGATGTTGCACTTGATGAACATGAAGATTGATGATTTTGATGATGATTCAAGAACTCAAAGACTTAGAGTATTGAAGACTTGTTTTGTAGTGTAATAACTCTGTTTTAATTAGATTGAGTCTGTAATTTTAGAGTTTGAGATAGTCGGTACATAGTCTGCAACTTAGAAGCTTCAAAAAGCCCAAATATATCATCCAGGCTCGGCTTTAATCGATTATATGGGGAAATAATCGATTAAAACAGTGAGAAAACCATTTTCCGTATAAACTCACTGCTTTAATCGATTAAAATTCAAAATAATCGATTATTACGTCCGATAATCGATTAAAACGTCTAATAATCGATTAAAACGAGAGGTTTTGGGTTCTGTTGTTTTTGGCTCTGTTTTAATCGATTATAACTCCATTTAATCGATTATTTCAGTCTGTTTTTGTTTTTAAATTTCAAATCAACCCTATTTTCGAAAATCCAATTACCAAGAACCCTAATTTCAAAATCCCCAATTTCTAAACCCTAATTTCCCTACTTAAACTCTCCTTTGGCACTCAGAAAAGAGGAACACTACTACAAATAAGGCTTTCCACGTCGGTTCGGAAGGCCTTCAACGGCGGTTCCGAACCGACGTTGTATCAGCGACGTTGAAAGTCGGGACTTTCAACGTCGGTTCTATTTAACCGACGTGGAAAGTCCCGACTTTCAAATCGAAAATTTTTATTTATTTCCAACCCCTCTCTCTATTTATCTAGAAATCCCCCTCTCTTTTATATTATATTTTTATTAGGTCCCTCTCTCTTTTTTATTATATTTTTAATATTTTTCATCTTTTTTTAAAGTTTAGAGCATTACCAAATTAATTTTTTGTCACTGACAGGATTCGAACCCAGTACCTTAGTGTTGGAGGTCGATACTCCAACCACTAAACTACTCGAATTTTTTGATAATAACTTACAAATAAATTATATTTATATACAAATAAATATATATCCGTGTAAATATATAAATATATAAATACAAATATATTTATATATTTTGATATATTTATATAATTATATATTTATATGTTGGATGTGAGGGCACGCTCGAAGGTGAAAGTGTGTCGAGTGAGTTTTCAAAATTTGATGCCAAATTTGTGAGCGAGTCTCTTTATATGGGTTTGTAATTTAATGACAGAATATAATATTTATAATTTATTAATGATATAAAATAAATTTGAGAAACGCATCATTCGCTCAAGCGAAAAATACCAATTTTCGCTCAAGCGAGGCTTGAACGAGTGAATGTCCGTGAGTTTTAACGTATTTTCACTCAAGCGAGAGTCAATCTCACTTTCACCCTCGAACGCGCCTTCACATCCAACATATAAATATATAACTATATAAATATATATAAATATATCAAAATATATAAATATATTTGTATTTATATATTCTATATTTATATATTTACACGAATATATATTTATATATATATAAATATAATTTATTTGTAAATTATTATAAAAAATTTATAGTATTAGTGGTTGGAGTATCAATTTTCAACTCTAAAATACTGGGTTCAAATCTCGTTATTGACAATTATCTAACTTAGGTAAATTTTTGGTCGAAAAAAATAAAAATACTTTCCAGAAAATATATATAAATAAATATATATTTACACGGATATATATTTATTTATATATAAATATAATTAATTTGTAAGTTATTTTCAGAAAATTACAGTAGTTTAGTGGTTGGAGTATCAACTTTCAACTCTAAAATACTGGGTTCGAATCTGTCGGTGACAATTCTTTAACTTAAGTAAATTTTTGGTTGAAAAAAATAAAAACACTTTCCAGAAAATATATATAAATAAATATATATTTACACGGATATATATTTATTTGTATATAAATATAATTAATTTGTAAGTTATTATCAGAAAATTACAGTAGTTTAGTGGTTGGAGTATCAACTTTCAACTCTAAAATGCTGGGTTCGAATCCTGTCAGTGACAATTCTTGAACTTAAGAGAATTTTTGGGTGAAAACATATTCAACGTCGGTTCATCTGGGAACCGACGTGGAAAGTGCTTATTACGTCGGTTGACTAAGAACCGACGTAGAATGTGTCCAACATTCAACTTTCAACGTCGTTTTTTAACCAACTGACGTTGAAAGTGTATTTAACGTCGGCTCAGCTTTAACCGACGTTAAATGGTGACGTTGAAAGCATATTTTGTAGTAGTGGAACAACCTTTTCCATACAAAAGTTAAGTGTTGTGAGTGCCAGAGAACTGTTTGTTGCAAGGAAAAGGGGCTTTTGGAACCTGGTGTGGGCTAGAAGCGATAAGAATCACTAAGTGGAGTTCTTAGTGGATTGTGTGCTGTGCCGTCTCTAGGGAAAGTTGTTCATCATCTCTTGTGGATTTCAAGAGAGGTGTTTTCGCATCTTTATCTTCTCAATTGTAATCTGTTTGTAACAACTTGTTTATAGTGACAGCGTTAATCCTCTGTTGAGTGATTAGCAACTGGACGTAGGGTCTTTTGATCCGAACCAGTATAAATCTCCTGTGTAAGATTTCTATCCCTTCTCTATTTACATTTACACAGTTTTTAATCGGTAAAATTTGGGGAAAATTTTGAAAACCTAATTTTTATTAAGAAACCAATTCACCCCCCTCTTGGTTTTTGTCCGACCAAGTGCGTGATTCTAACATTTTTTTGTTTTGGATTTTCTTGTTTAGCCATCCGGCTTTGCCGGGGATTCTTTGTTGGTTGCCTCTTATTTAGGCAGGAATCCATTGGGGATTTTTGGTTTCTTGATTGTGCCTCCTGTTTTTAGGCATCTGCTTCAGCAGTGGTGAAGACTTTACTATTTTTCGCCTCTGAATAGGCCGATGTTCTGCTTGAGGATATTTGCTCTTGGTAATACCTCAGAGTAGGAAGATGCTTTTATTAGAAGTTTTGTGCTTTGGACTTGTATTACCTCTTATAGGTTGATTTCCCATTTCTTGGGGATATCGGCTTTTTGCTTGCCTTAGGCAGAGGCTTTCTTGGGAGTGAAGACTTTGCATTTCACTGGGGATATCCATATTGGGCGTTACAGGTGATTAACTCCCTGAGGATATGAATTTGTAGTTTTGCCTTTGCTGGTAGGCTTGCTGGGGATATTTTCTTTTTGGTGATCCACCAGGGATTTGATCGTTTTCTGGAGATCTATTTTTAATTGCCCCCTAGGGAGGGATGGAGTTTTTGACTCCTTATTGGATGCTTTTGTTTTGAGCTGGCTTTGCCCATGCTCTTATTCCTGTTGGGGAATGAGTTTTTACAGTTTTCTCGCGATTGTATCTTTTTCGCAATTTGACTTTTATATATGTGCGCCTTTTATGCACATTGGCTTTTTCTTTGGATGAAAATATATCTTTTTTCTCTTTTCTTTTTAGCGATCCCTGGGGAATTTTTCTTTTCTTGGGGGATCTAATCCTTGATTTGATTTTTTTTTATGATGATGGAGTCTTGAGCTCCTGGTCTTTTGTGAAGCTTTTCATTGACCGGAATGAAGAAATTGTCTTCTTTTCTTTTTTTGGGATTCACCGAGGAGTCTGTCGGTTTCCTGGGGATCCAAATTTGATGATGGAGTCTTGGCTCCTGGCTTTGTGAAGCTTCTTATTTGAGCTGGAAGATGGAAAACTTTTTGTTTTCCTCTTTTTGTCTTTTTGTAGACTTTTCTTGATATACTCTTCTTGGAGATTTTTTATTTGGCCTTTTTCGTTGTGGCCTCTATTGGGGAATGAAAGTTTTTCTTTTCTTTCTTTTTGTTGCCCCCTGGTGATATGGAGGATTTGTCTCCGTATTTTCTTTAATGGACTCTTGTGTAGTCCTTATTCTCCTTATTCTCCTTTGGGGAAGTGGCGGAGATTCTGGATGAGTTTGCTTGATGACTCATGTGGCGATGAAGTTGAGTCGTGAGGTAATCTTTTTGTCTTGCCTCTGGAGTAAGCAAGGATCCGCTTGGGGATGATCAAGCCTTTCCGTTGGCTTTTTCATGTTGATGACTTCCTTTTCCTTAGATGGAAGGATGTTGATTGAATCTTCAACTGACTCTTTTTGACGACTCATGTGGTGGTGCTGAGTCATGAAGTAATTTTTGTTTTGCCTCTGGAGTAGGCAAGGATCTGCTTGGGGATCATCGAGCCTTTCCGTTGGCCTTTTCCTGGTGCACCTTCTTTTATTGGGATAGAAGGTTAGAGCTAGTTTCCTTGAAGCTCTTTATTCTGCTAGAATGGTTTTGATTTCGCCTTTCGCGATTTTGGCGCCTTCTATTTTCAATCACAAGCATGGAGACTATCCTCCTTATATGCATGTTTATTATTCTTGTTTGAAGAAAATTATTTTTTCTTGATCTTGACAAAGTCGTATTATGCAACTACTTTGTGTATGGATGTCCTAAATGCAATCTATTATTTATTTATTTTTGATGCATTTAGAAAATAACTGGCCTTCTCCCGTTGGCTTCTTATGAATACGCCGATGGGCTCCTCCTTTATGACCATGATGGGCTCCTCCTTTATGATGATGGGCTCCTCATTTATTCATCTTTTGGTTTTAGCCCTATCTTTTGCCTTAATTTTTGCCTATAATATCTTAGGGGGCTTTTGCCTTATCTTTTGCCTAGACCGTTCTTTTGGGGTTTCCGATCTAGCAGGCTACCCTAATTTTTACCTAAGAATATCCTAGTAGGCACTTATTCTTTTATTATTTTTATGCTTCCTCTTTTTTAGATGCATGCTTGATCTTTGATTAAAAGTCTTTGCGCATATTTATGATTTATCAATAAAGAGGCATTTCCATAATATTTGGTCAAGAGAAAGGAAATGAAAAGGAATTTTTATTGATAAATGAGCAAAAGTTTATTTCTTTTATAGAAGGATTTCAAAAGGTATTTAGAAGAATGGGTGGTCAAGGTTGGCTATATTGTATAGGCTTAAACAGTCATGTCCATGATATCTGCCCCCTGGTTCTCCTAACTGCTTCAGTTGAGATGCCTGAGCTCAGAGTGAAGACTATGCAGACTGCTTGCTTCTGGAAGAATGTTACTTTAGCCGCCTTTTTGGTTTTCGACTAAAGTAACCATTGCTCTTAGTTTCTTCTTCTTTTTTATTTACTTTTTTTTTACCTCTTCTTTTTGCCTAGGACGTATCCTAGCGAGGGATATAGACCCTATCTTTTGCCCAGGGATGCCCTTTGCGGGTTTTCATTCCTGACGGGTCTTGAGCAATGTCTTCAAGCATAATACTTCTTCACCGCATCAGAATTGATCGGGTGTCGAAGTTCCTCTCCATCCATATTGGCGAGGATAAGAGCCCTTTCCGAGAAAGCTCATTTGACCACAAGGGGTCCTTCGTAGTTCACTGCCCATTTTCCAATTGTATTCTTCTGGACTGGAAGCAACTTATTTACCATTAAATCCTTCTTATGGTAAATATGAGGGTTGACCTTTCTTGTAAGCCTTTTTGACTTTCCTTTGATAGGCTTGTCCCGACATATAACATTCAGCTGTTTTTCTTAATAAGGTTTAGCTGGTCATATCAGCTTCGAACCTATTCAGCTTCTGTTAAGTTTACTTCCATCATCATGTGCTTTTGTCAACATGATTAGCTGTACCGATTTGCCGTCTCGGACCTTTGCTATAACCGAAGAGTAATCCTTTTGAATGTAGAGCAATTGTCATGTCAATGCCCCCCTTCCTTTCCTTTAGGGATTTCAATCCTCCTATTGATCACCATATTTCCACATTTCCCAGTCAATTACTTGAATGCTTTATGATGAAGGGTCAAGAGAATAGAAAGAAAGGGATTTATTGCAAAGGCTTGTGTTTTAGTGAGATTTTTTTTTTGAAATAATAGTTTTTGTAAGAATGGCTAGCCAAGGTTGGTCAGTGTTTAGGCTAGTTCAAACAAACGTTTTGTTTTTATGAGGTGGCGTCTTTAATTGAATAATATGGCGCCTATTTGTGACTGATTAACTTTCCTAATCTGCCCTTTTGGGTTTTCGGCCTAGGATGCTATGTTGTGTCCTAACTTTTGTCTAGGTTCCCTTTTTTCATTTTTTGGGATACCTAGCGGACTTTATTTTGTCTATGACGCTTTGATTATTTTGATACATTTTGGAACAAAACGTTTGTCTAACACATGGTTATTTAATGGGGTATAGACATGATTAGTGAGAAAAGAAGCAGATAGTAAGAATAGCATTCTTTTGTAATTCAAAGGGAAATGTGTGCCCTAAAGATGTTCAGGGGTCGGGCGCACCCCGAGGAGTGATCTCTAATAGTCATTGGGTTTACATCCCTTAGAATCAGAAGAAGGACGTCTAATGACTAATGCTACCCTTGATGCTAATATCCCTCCTTTTTGGAAGATCGTCTTTTTAAGGTACGGAGGGGAGACTTCCCTTTTCTTTGTACCCTTGTCTGGGATGTATCCATATCTCTTTATTATATGGGCCACTTTTTAAATTGCTAGGAAGTCTTTCCATATTTTCAAATGTCTTCTTCAGCCGCATCCATTTAAGGTATGGTAGACGGTTCGCTGATTCAAATGTAGTCTTTAGCATCGTATCAACTTGTCGCCTACCACGAATTTGTTTTTTCGGTGGAGCGTTGAAGAAACTGCCCTAGCACCGTGAATCCAAGGTCTACTTAATCTTCCCCTTGGATTCTTTTTTCCTTTTCCTCTTCGGTTTCTTTATTTTTCCTTTGTTTTTAGGAGCATTATCTTGTAGCTCCTTGGATGAATAAATCTTTTTGCTTATCGTCCTGCCCCCAATGCTGGCTATATTGGAGATATCTTTATTGATGGACAATTCTTTTGTGCATATCCACAGTACAACTTTATCCGATGTATAAGCGCAAAGGTGTTATTGCCCCTTCCCTGACATTATCAATTTGGGTATTGACATTTACTTCTTTCTTATTGTCTCCTTGTCCCAAATGGAAGACCTTAGTTTTTTCCTTATGGGGCTGTATCAATTGAACTTATTTTTCTGATAGTCTTTGCATGTCCAGGGAAATGGTCCCCTCCTCACTGTCTGACTCAATCCATTCGTCTTCAGCTTTTAGATCCCGCAGAGAGCTTTCAATCACAGACATGACTTTTTATATTGTCCTTATTTGGGTTTAGATTTTATTCAATTATTTTGGAATGAGAGAGCAAAGAATGAGAAGCATATGAATATTATGAAAAATGCTTCATTGTATTGATGAAAAGAGAAATATATACAAAGTCCCTTTAATCAAAAGATCTCGCGGCCATGAGCAGAAACCGCGAGAGATGCATTGGAAGCTTTTTTTTTATTATTATATATTTTTTTTTACCAAAAGATGCACAAAATGAAGAGCCCTAGTTAGCTGGCTTTCTCTACCCAGGCTCACTATTCTGGTTGTGACAGAGGCGTGTCATCCATCTAAGGACCTAAGGGTCGGGAGCATTGAAGGTGATCCACCCAGCATTCAACAAATCTTGGACCTTATACTTCAAGGCCATACAATTCTCCACAGAATGCCCAGGAGCGCCTGAATGGTAATCACAGTTCTCATTAGGCTTGTACCATTCTGGGTATGGTGGCTCCATTTTCTTTGGAGGGACATATGCTAGGAGATGGTCCTTTATCAATTCTTGCAGCAGACTTCCATAGGAGGTTGGAATTGGAGTGAATTTCTTCTCTTGTCTGCGTGACTGCCTAGCTGATGGCAAAGAGGAAGAAAGAGTAGCAAAGTTCATGGCATTTACACTTCCCTCCTTTTTCTTGCCAAAGGGCTTCTTGAATGATGCGTGGGATTTCTTAAACTTGGGAGGGAATCGAGTATTTTCAACATGTGTTACCTCCTTTACATCAAATTTGTATTCCTCTAATGCCCTTAATCTCTCCTCTAAGGCAAAAATTCGTTGCTCAGAGACTTCATTGTGGAAGCATTGTTGGTACATTAACTCTGTTAATTGCGCCATTTGATCTTTTATGGCATTAAGCTCGGTGGTGAGCATACGATTCTGCTCCTCTAATTGCTCCATCCTCTTGGCTTTTTGAGCGCGAGTGAGAACAGGTAGAAGACTAGCCACTTTCTAAATGATTTTAATGATTTTTATTATTTTTTTATTATTTATGATCAGTGTGAAATAGATATGCCTTAGACAATAGCTTTGGTATCTTCTAAAAAAGCCTATGTTTTAAGGGTACCATACCCACCTTAGTGTGTTAACTTCCTTTTTTTTTTAAAAGGTTTCCAACATACCTTAGCGCACTTATCTCTTCTAGGAAAGTGATAACCGCACTTGGGTCTCTTTCGCTATTGTCTAAGGATATCTAATGCATCCTAGAATAAATGTGTTTATGCATGCACTACAAAAATATTTTTTTTATGACAACATATATTGAAAGTGGAATAACTTTTGACTGGGTTGTCCGATTTGGACGCACAACATGTCAAAACGAAGAGAAAAGGCTAAAGAACCAAGTTGCAAATACCCAAAGGGGATTTGGCCCAGTAATTTTCCCAAAAAATGCTCCTAAGACCCATTTTTTGGAGGTTTATTAAAATGATGTCTATGCATACTTTTCTTAGTGCATTTATTTTCTCTCTTAGTTTTACCACTTATTGGATAATGTGGTATGAATGATACGACTTTGCCAAGAATCTTTTTATTATAAAAAGGAATTTTTATGGCTTTCAATCGTTTTTATATTTTTTATGACCCTTTATCTCTTCTATCGGTCAACGTGGCTACTTAGCTTACAAAGAACCTGAAATCAGGCTAGCTTAACTGAAGACTGTTCGAGATAAAGTGGTTTATCTTATCACTTTTTATGATTTTTAGGGTTTTTCACTATTTTTGTTGTATGATTACCCTATGCTAATGCATTAATACAAATGCAGCAAACGAATGCACACACAATTCATTCATCCACGAGCATAACCACGCTTATTACGAGGTGGGGTTTTCCTGCAGAAACGTGCTTGGTTTAGGTGGTTCTAAACTGTTCTCACCAAGGCCAAAGGTCCCCAAGGTGCCCCCATTATAGGGACCTCTCAATCTCTCAGTCCTCGGGTCATGCACGAAACTCCGTGTCGACATCCTTAGACCAAAAGAAGAGAGTTATCACCTTGAGTTGGTGGTTTCCGACAACGGTTGTAGCCCCGTGTGCCAACAAGCCAGTCGTATCTGCCACCCATTCCCTATAGGTATTCACTCTTGCCCCCGGGTATAGAGGGACTGTTGTGTGCAAGGGTTTTTGTGTGCAATTTGTATTTCAGACAATTTGCAGAAAATAATCATACAGCAATTATTAAAGCGATACAATAAAACATACGAAAGAGGGTAAGGGCGTAATTTCAAATCTTTACTTAGTTTGAATTTATCCGTCACTAAATGGGATCAACTCTCTAGCTTCCCCAGCGGAGTCACCATCTGTCGCCGCCGTCCGTTCAGACGTCCAGGGACATCTCGAACGTTTATGCGAGCGGTCACGAAAAGATGGTTTAGACTCGCGTTTTATGTTAAAATTATGTTCATTGCTTCCGAGGTGCTCAACAACTGAACTATCCTTTTCCAATGTTTACGGTCAAAACATTGGTGGAGGATAGACAAGTACTAGGAGTTGTCTGGTCTGTGAAACATGGCAAATGAGCCTCCAATTTATAGTTTTTCGCTGCCTGCACGTTTGGGACGCCCTACTGGGTTGGGACGGCCGTCTGGGTGGCGACTCCATAAGAACCCCTTTTCGAAAACCTTGCTTTTATTAGAGGATAGTTCAGTTGTTGAGCACCTCGGAAGCAATGAACATAATTTTAACATAAAACACGAGTCTTAACCATCTTTTCACGACCGATCGCATAAACGTTCGAGATGTCCCTGGACGTCGAAACGGACGGCGATGACAAAGAGAAGACAATTTTTATTGATAAAATCAAATGGTTCTTTTTTACAGGGGGATTTACAAAGGAATTTGTAAGCAGGGCTGGCCAAGGTTGGCTAAACTGTATAGGATATAACAATCATGCATGTGATCTCTATAAAAAAAAGTAAATAAAAATAAAGAAACTAAGGGCAATGGTTACTTTAGTCGAAAACCGAAAAGGAGGCTAAAGTAACATTCTTCCAGAAGCAAGCAGTCTGCATAGTCTTCACTCTGAGTTCAGGCATATCAACTGAAGCAATTAGGAGAACCAGGGGGCAGATATCATGGACATGACTGTTTAAGCCTATACAGTATAGCCAACCCTGACCACCCATTCTTCTAAATACCTTTTGAAATTCTTCTATAAAAGAAATAAACTTTTGCTCATTTATCAATAAAAATTCCTTTTCATTTCCTTTCTCTTGACCAAATATTATGGAAATGCCTCTTTATTGATAAATCATAAATATGCGCAATGACTTTTAATCAAAGATCAAGCATGCATCTAAAAAGGGAAGCATAAAAAAATAAGAAAATAATAAATGTCTGCTAGGATATTCTTAGGTAAAAATTAGGGTAGCCTGCTAGATCGGAAACCCCAAAAGAACGATCTAGGCAAAAGATAAGGCAAAAGCCCCCTAAGATATTCTAAGCAAAAATTAAGGCAGCTCGCTAGATCGAAAACCCGTAAAGGGCGGTCTACGCAAAAGATAGGGCTAAAACCAAAGGATGAATAAAAGAGGAGCCCATCATCATAAAGGAGGAGCCCATCATGGTCATAAAAGAGGAGCCTATCGGCGTATTCATAAGAAGCCAACGGGAGAAGGCCAGTTACTTTCTAAATGCATCAAAAATAAATAAACATTAGATTGCATTTAGGACATCCACACACAAAGTAGTTGCATAATACGACTTTGTCAAAATCAAGAAAAAATTTTCTTCAAACTAGAATAATAAACATGCATATAAGGAGGATAGTCTCCATGCTTGGGATTGAAAATAGAAGGCGCCAAAATCCAGCCTCTAAATGAAAATCAAAATCGCGAAAGGCGAAATCAAAACCATTTCAGCAAAATAAAGAGCTTCAAGGAAATTAGCTCTAACCTTCTATCCCAATAAAAGAAGGTACACCAAAGAAAAAGGCCAACGGAAAGGCTCGATAATCCCCAAGCGGATCCTTGCCTAATCCAGAGGCAAAACAAAAATCACTCCACGACTCAGCATCATCATCACATGAGTCATCAAACATAATCATTTGAAATCCTCAATCAACATCCTTCCATCTAAAAAAAAGGAAGCCATCAACGTAGAAAGGCCAACGAAAAGGCTTGATCATCCCCAAGAGGATCCTTGCCTACTCCAGAGGCAAAATAAAAAGATTACCTCACGACTCAGCTTCACCGCCACATGAGTCATCAAGCAAACTCATCCAGAATCTCCGCCATTTCCCCAAAGGAGAATAAGAAGAATAAGGACTACACAAGAGTCCATCAAAGAAAATACGGAGTCAAATCCTCCATATCACCAGGGGGCAACAAAAAGAAAGAAAAGAAAATCTTTCCTTCCCCAATAGAGGCCACAACGAAAAAGGCCAAATAAAAAATCTCCAAGAAGAATATATCAAGAAAAGTCTACAAAAAGACAAAAAGAGGAAAACAAAAATTTCCATCTTCCAGCTCAAATAAGAGCTTCACAAAGCCAGGAGCCAGGACTCCATCATCAAATTTGGATCCCCCAAGAAAAGAAAAATTCCCCAGGGATCACCAAAAAGAAAAGACAAAATATATCTTTTCACCCAAAGAAAAAGCCAATGTGCGTAAAAGGCGCACATACAAATCCATTCCCCAGCAGGAATAAGAGCATAGGCAAAGCCAGGTCAAACAATAGCCAATAAGGAGTCAAAAACTCCATCCCTCCCTAGGGGGCAATTCAAAATAGATCCCCAGGAAACAACCAAATCCCTGGTGGATCACCAAAAAGAAAATCCCCAGCAAGCCTACCAACAAAAGGCAAAATACAAAATTCATATCCTCAGGGAGTTAATCGCCTATAGCACCCAATATGAATATCCCCAATGAAAGGCAAAACCTTCACTCCCAAGAATGCCTATGCCTAATCAGAGGCAAGCAAAGAGCCGATATCCCCAAGAAACGGGAAATCAACCTATGCAAGAGGCAATCCAAAGCACAAAGCCTTCGCCACTGTCGAAGCATCTGCTAATCAAGAGGCACAATCAAACCAAAAATCCCCAATGGATTCCTGCCTAAATAAGAGGAAACCAGCAAAGAATCCCCGGCAAAGCCGGATGGCTAAACAAGAAAAGCCAAAAACAAGAAATCCCTGGTAAAACCGGATGGCTAAACAGAGAAGCCAAAAATCAGAAATCCCTGGCAAAACCGGATGGCTAAACAGAAAAGCCAAAAACAAAGAATCCCCGGCAAAGACCGGATGGCTAAACGAAAAAGCCAAAAACAAAGAAACCCCGGTAAAACCGGATGACTAGCAGGAAAAGTCAAAAAGTCAAATCAAATATTCCCCACGGAATGGGCGCATGAACAGAAACAATAAGTCGCCAATACATCACCAAAACCAGATGACCACAGGATGACTATCAAAAAGTCATCCTAAAAGCCTTGCAGAATGGGGCTTATTCAGAACCTTGCAGAACAGGCTTCGTACCAGGTGGGGGTAGGTACCCACAAGAGCCTTGCAGAACGGGGTTCGTACCAGGTGGGGGTAGGTACCCACAAGAGCCTTGCAGAACGGGGTTCGTACCGGGTGGGGGTAGGTACCCACAATAGCCTTGCAGAACGGGGTTCGGACCAGGTGAGGGTTGGTACCTATCAGAGCCTTGCAGAACAGGGTTCGGACCAGGTGGGGGTTGGTACCCATTAGAGCCTTGCAGAACGGGGTTCGGACCAGGTGGGGGTTGGTACCCATCAGAGCCTTGCAGCACGGGGTTCGGACCAGGTGGGGGTTGGTACCCATCAGAGCCTTGCAGAGCGGGGTTCAGACCAGGTGGGGGTTGGTACCCATCACATATGTACTGCCCTTGAGGAGAGGTTGAGAACCATGGAGAGGCATAACTTTGATGTCAAAGAGGCGGCTGATATGTGCCTCGTTAAAAACATCCAATTCCCCAACAAATTCAAAACTCCGGATTTCCCAAAATACATGGGAATAACTTGCCCCAAAAGCCATCTTACAATGTACTGCCGTAAGATGGCTGCATATGCTGAAAACGAGAAGCTCCTGATCCATTGCTTTCAGGAGAGCCTGGCTGAGTTAGCCCTAAATTGGTATATGCAACTGGAAGGAGGGCAAGTCCAAACATGGAGACAACTGGCAAATGCCTTCCTTCGTCGTTACAAGTACAACATCGATCTGACTCCGGATAGGTCAGATCTACAAGCTCTGAATAAAAGAAACGATGAACCTTTCAAGGCATATGCTCAGCATTGGAGGGAATTAGCAGCCCAATTAGAACCTCCTCTATCCGACAAAAAACCATATCCATATTCATCAATTCATTGACGGACCCCTATTATGATAAGATGATAGGGAACACATCAACCCTTTTCGCAGATGTGGTAACCGTCGGTGAAAGAATAGAGCAAGGACTGAAGAGCGGAAGGATTGCACAACCTTCCTCTTCTAACGCATCATTCAACAAGTCCTTTGGCCAGAAGAAGGAAGGAAGCGTAAATGCCATCAACCTTGCTACTCCTTCTCCCTCTTCGCCACCAGTTGGGCAATCACGCAGACAAGAGAAGAAATTCACCCCCATTCCAACCTCTTATGGGAGTCTACTGCCAAAACTGTTAGAGGCCAAACTCCTAACACGTATCCCTCTGAAGAAGAAAGATCCACCTTACCCCGGTTGGTACAAGCTTAACGAAAAATGTGATTACCACTCAGGCGCTCCTGGGCATTCCGTGGAAGATTGCATCAACTTAAAATATAGGGTTCAAGAATTATTGAATGCCGGGCAGATTACTTTCGATGTTCCCAACCCTTAGGTGGATGACAAGCCTCTATCACAACCAGAACAGTGAGCCTGGGTAGGTAGAGAAGACCAGCTGATTAGGGCTCCTCATTAAAAAGTATAAATAAAAATAAAAAGCTTCTGATGCATCTCTCGCGGTCTCTGCTCATGGCCGCGAGATCTTTTGATTAAAGGGACTCTGTATATATTTCTCTTTTCATCAATACAATGAGGCATTTTTCATAATATTCATATGCTTCTCATTCTTTTCTCTTTCATTCCAAAATAATTGAATAAAATCTACACCCAAATAAGGACCATATAAACATTCATGTCTGTGATTGAAAGCTCTCTGCGGGAGCTAAAAGCCGAAGGCGAATGGATTGAGTCAGACAGTGAGGAGGGGACCATTTCCCCGGACATGCAAAGACTGTTGGAAAAATAAGCTCAAAGGATACATTCCAGATTTTAAGGATAATCCTTTAAAGTACGACCCTACAAAAGATCAAGTCGTACAAAGAAAAAGAGAAGTCTCCCCTCCACACCTTAAAGACGATCTTCCGAAAAGGAGGGATATTAGCATTCTTGAGGAGAGGTTTATTGCAAGTACATATTCATGCCCCGGAAACTTGCAATAAACTTTTGCTCATTTATCAATAAAAATTCCTTTTCATTTCCTTTCTCTTGACCAAATATTATGGAAATGCCTCTTTATTGATAAATCATAAATATGCGCAAAGACTTTTAATCAAAGATCAAGCATGCATCTAAAAAGAGGAAGCATAAAAATAATAAAAGAATAAGTGCCTGCTAGGATATTCTTAGGTAAAAATTAGGGTAGCCTGCTAGATCGGAAACCCCAAAAGAACGATCTAGGGAAAAGATAAGGCAAAAGCCCCCTAAGATATTCTAGGCAAAAAATTAAGGCAGCCCGCTAGATCGAAAACCCGTAAAGGGCGGTCTAGGCAAAAGATAGGGCTAAAACCAAAAGATGGATAAAAGAGGAGCCCATCATCATGGTCGTAAAGGAGGAGCCCATCAGCGTATTCATAGAAGCCAACGGGAGAAGGCCAGTTACTTTCTAAATGCATCAAAAATAAATAAACAATAGATTGCATTTAGGACATCCACACACAAAGTAGTTGCACAATACGACTTTGTCAAAATCAAGAAAAAATAATTTTCTTCAAACAAGAATAATAAACATGCATATAAGGAGGATAGTCTCCATGCTTGTGATTGAAAATAGAAGGCGCCAAAATCCAGCCTCTAAATGAAAATCAAAATCGCGAAAGGCGAAATCAAAACCATTCTAGCAGAATAAAGAGCTTCAAGGAAACTAGCTCTAACCTTCTATCCCAATAAAAGAAGGTGCACCAGGAAAAGGCCAACGGAAAGGCTCGATGATCCCGAAGCGGATCCTTACCTACTCCAGAGGCAAAACAAAAATTACTTCATGACTCAGCACCACCACATGAGTCATCAAAAAGAGTCAGTTGAAGATTCAATCAACATCCTTCCATCTAAGGAATAGGAAGTCATCAACATGAAAAAGCCAACGGAAAGGCTTGATCATCCCCAAGCGGATCCTTGCTTACTCCAGAGGCAAGACAAAAAGATTACCTCACGACTCAGCTTCATCGCCACATGAGTCATCAAGCAAACTCATCCAGAATCTCCGCCACTTCCCTAAAGGAGAATAAGGACTACACAAGAGTCCATTAAAGAAAATACGGAGACAAATCCTCCATATCACCAGGGGGCAACAAAAAGAAAGAAAAGAAAAACTTTCATTCCCCAATATAGGCCACAACGAAAAAGGCCAAATAAAAAATCTCCAAGAAGAGTATATCAAGAAAAGTCTACAAAAAGACAAAAAGAGGAAAACAAAAATTTTTCCATCTTCCAGCTCAAATAAGAAGCTTCACAAAGCCAGGAGCCAAGACTCCATCATCAAATTTGGATCCCCAGGAAACTGACAGACTCCTCGGTGAATCTCCAAAAAAAGAAAAGAAGAAAATTTCTTCATTCCGCTCAATGAAAAGCTTCACAAAAGACCAGGAGCTCATGACTCCATCATCATAAAAAAAAATCAAATCAAGGATTAGATCCCCTAAGAAAAGAAAAATTCCCCAGGGATCGCTAAAAAGAAAAGAGAAAAAAAGATATCTTTTCATCCAAAGAAAAAGCCAATGTGCATAAAAGGCGCACATATATAAAAGCCAAATCGCGAAAAAGATACAAATCGCGAGAAAACTGTAAAAACTCATTCCCCAGCAGGAATAAGAGCATGGCAAAGCCAGCTCAAAACAAAAGCATCCAATAAGGAGTCAAAAACTCCATCCCTCCCTAGGGGGCAATTCAAAATAGATCTCTAGAAAACGATCAAATCCCTGGTGGATCACCAAAAAGAAAATATCCCCAGCAAGCCTACCAGCAAAGGCAAAAATACAAAATTCATATCCCCAGTGGAGTCGCCATCTGTCGCCGCCGTTCGTTCCGACGTCCAGGGACATCTCGAACGTTTATGCGAGCGGTCGCGAAAAGATAGTTAAGACTCGCGTTTTATGTTAAAATTATGTTCATTGCTTCCGAGGTGCTCAACAACTGAACTATCCTCTAATAAAAGCAAGGTTTTCGAAAAGGGGTTCTTTTGGAGTCGCCACCAATGTTTTGACCTTAAACATTGGAAAAGGATAAAAAGGCATTGATTTTAATAAAAACCAAACTTGGCCATTATAACCAGAGTTAGGTAAGGGAGTTAGTTACGTGTGGGGAAGGTGTTAGCACCCCACAACGCCCCTTTCGGGTTCCCTACGACGGATTAATTCATTTAAGTAAAGATTATGAGAAATTACGCGATTACCCTATTTTATTGCATAATGTTAAAAATGGCTATCTACATGACTTTATTTTACATTGCATACAGAAAGCAATAAATAAAGCAGTAAAGGAGAAGAGAATTGAACAGAACCTCCGTAGCAAGCTTTATATTGCAAATCTTTGATCGCAAGGATGCGTTTTGGCAATCCTTCACTCTACAAAGACTCTCCTCTCCAAATACAAGATCGACTCGACTCGATTTTACAGAAGAATCGAATGCTGGAATATGATTCCTTAACTGATTGTTACCTTATTAAGGCAATCAGAGAGTTCATTCGAGAGGGAAGAGGATAGACAAGTACTAGGAGTTGTCTGCTGTGTGAAACAGTGGCAAATGAGCTTCCAATTTATAGTTTTTCGCTGCCTGCATGTTTGGGACGCCCTACTGGGTTGGGACGGCCGTCTGGGTTGGGACGGCCATCCCAACTGCCTCTTTTACAAAGGCTGAGACCACCTGAAACCTGGGACTGGCAGTCCCACTTGGGACGGCCGTCCCACTTGGCCAGGGAAGGTTGGGACGGCCGTCTCAACCTTGGGACGGCTGTCTCGACCTGTTTTGGCCAGCCTTTGTGTTCTGGGACCCCTGGGAAGCTTTCCTTTCTTTATTCGGACGTCGTTTGATGCCGATAAACGCCCGTTAAAGCTTTATCTTCATATAGGAAGTCTTTTTGGCCTTTATTGAGATGTTAGGCGAGCTTTGTCTTTGTTGTAGGAAGTCTCTTTAGCCTTTATTGAGAGACCGGGCAAAATTAGGGGTCTACAATTGTCTTAAGGAATATCCATCTCATAAATCATTCATTTTAAACAATAAAAATCTTTTTGCATTCTAAAAAGCGGCCGACATTCTTCATACCCTCATCCGCATAAAAAAAAACACGAAATCCCAAACACTATCATACATCATGTTAGAAAATAAAACATGATAATGTTTAGGAAAAAACAAACACTTGCATACATGCATCCACCAAGCTTCATCCTCATGCATCTAACAATAGACAGTCGAGAAAGTGGACATTCCTCAATACCATATGAAGAGGATAGGGCATTCACATGCCATACACGGGAAGTCAAAAAAGGAAATACATACAAATTTTAACCAACCTATGGGTTCCTTCAGGCTTTTCGCTTTTAAACTGTACTTCGAAACATTACATTGAGGAATGTACACTGTCTAGATGAAATAAATAAAATTGTTTGTTTTCATCATCTCAACCGTCTATTGCATTCATGAATTGCATTCATAAATTGCATTCATTCTCACTTTAATAATAAAAAGATAATAAAAAGAAAGGATTAGTCGATGTGCTTTCCACGAATCAAAGTAAAATAAAGAGTAAGCCTTTCGTCATCAAGTTCTCTCCAATGGTTGATCCGCCCAAGGAGGATAACAAGCCTCAACCATTGGATATCCAAGTTAATAAGGAAGAGGGGGCAAGGAGGCCATTGCATTTATGTCTCGAACCAAAAAAGTTGTACCATGGAGATACGCAAAAACATCGTCCATCAATGAAAATATCTCCAACATAGATAGCATCGGGGGCAGAATTAGAAGTGGAAGAACCTACACCCCCGAGGAGCTATAAGACAATGCTCCCAAGAATAAAGGAAAAATAATAAGACCGAAGAAAAACACAATCCAAAGAAGAAACTGAGTAGACTTTGGATTCACGACGCTAAGGCAGTTCTCTCAACACTCCGCCAAAGAGATAAACTCAGGGTAGGCGACAAGCTAGTCACAGTTTGAGCTAGAGACGACATTCAGATCAGCAAGTCGTCTGCCCTACCTTGAATGGATGCGGCGTAAGAGGACCTTTGAAATATCTTTTGCCAATATGAAAAGACTTCCCCAACAATATGACGGTGACCCACATGTTAAGGAATAAGGGAGCCACCAGATCCTTTAAAGCATGGCCTAGGGCATGACTCTACAAAGGATCAAGCTACATGGAGAAAAGGGAAGTCTCCCCTCCACACCTTGAATCAGATTTTCCCAAATAGAGGAGTTCAAGCGTCAAAAGCGACTTTATTCATTAGGTGTTCTCCTTCTAATTCTTAGGGTTTGTAAATCCAATGGCTATTAGAGATTACTCCTTGGAACTAGCCCGACCCCCGAGCATTGTAGGGCACATATTTCCCTATTAATTACAAAGAATGTCATTCTTACTATCTGCTTCTCTTCTTGCTATTCATGTCTAAACCTCATTAATAACCATGTTTAAGCAAACGTTTTCAAAAGTGCGTCAAAGTAATCAAAATGCGCCATTGACCAAAATAAAACTCAAACCACTCATCACCACTGATTGACTAGAAACACAAAATAAAGTTTTACCTCGTCATAAATAAAGTCGTGTTTCGCCAACGTTGTGCAAAATGAAAACAAAAATCAAAAGAAGCCCATAAAAGCTAAAGGCCAAAAAGAGATGGCAAGATACCCACCCGGTAGGAAACCCGCAAAGGGGGCTACGCAAAAGATAGGGTAAACCCGCTAGGAAACCTGAACAACCATAAAGGGTAGCCTAGGCAAAAATTAGGGTTACAAAATAAAGTCCGCTAGGTTTCCAAATGTCGCCGCCTCCCAAAAGAGGAGTGGTCGGAGCGACGCGATGGTTTTGACCCTTTTCGATTTTTCACGTTTCTTTATGGGTGGGTACAACGTCCTTAGGTTGTCCGATAACCGGGCTAACCTAGAGACGAGGTTTTCGGAAAGTGTTCTTGGGTTGTCCGATAACGTGGCTAACCCAAGAACGGGTTTTGGAGGGTTCGTGGAGTCGCCACCGATATTTTACCAGAAACATCGGAAAAGGTGTTTAAAAAAGGCGTTGGTTTTCGAAAACCAACTTTGGTCATTAGAACCAGAGTTGGGTAAGGGAGTTAGTTACGTGTAAAGGTAGTATTAGTTCCTTTACGACGCCCCTTTCGGGTTCCCTATGATAGGCTGGCTACTTTGAATAAATAATTAAACTGGAAAACTGCGCTTTTACCCTTTTATTATGCAGTATTTAAAGGTTATGACTACATGGCCCTAGCTTCTATTGCATAATTTTAAATTAAAGCGGTAAATTAGAAAGAGAGAAAGTGCACCTCCAAAGCAAGCTTTTTGTATTTCTTTTTAAAGAATGGGTGCTTTTTGGCAACCCTTCACTCTACAACTCTCAAAAACTCCGGAAATGCCTCAGAGGGATTCTAAAGAAGATTTAGAATGCTCAATTTATGCCTAGAGACACTCAGAAACTCCGGAAATGCTTCGGAGGGATTCTAGAGAGAGAAAATCTAGAGAGAAGGGAGAGCTACTGTGCTTGGTGTGTTCAAATGAGGGGGGGAGAGCCCCTATTTATAGGTTTTCGTGCTTGACAGTGGCGAGACCGCCGGTCTCGTCTGACAGGGTCGAGACCACCGTCTGGACAATCCAGACCGCCGTCTCGACCATGGCAGAAGTCGAGACCGCCGTCTGGGTAATCCAGATCGCCGTCTCGACCTTTTGCAGTGGCGAGACCGCCGTCTGGACAAGCGAGACGGCGGTCTCGTCCCTGGCGTGAGGCGAGACGGCGGTCTGGACTTTCCAGATGGCGGTCTCGTCCCTTCAGGGCGAGAAACCTTATTTTTCGGGCCAAAAAACCCTCTTATCTTAGTACGGGAGCCTAATAGTCTCTCCTAGTGGCTTGTTAGGCTTCGGCCATCTTCAAATAGGAAGTTTTCTGACTTTATTCTGAGGCCGGGCAAGATTAGGGGTCTACAGTTGCCCCCCCTTTACCCGATCAGTCGACTGCTGGCCTTTTGTGCCAAGGTGATCGACTGGAGGGTAAAGGAGTTGACCCTCTTGCCCTGTTTCCCTTCAGATATTTCGTCTTTGTGGCAGATGATCTTCTGGGGAGATGTTGTGTTGTGCTCTTCCGGGATGCTCCTTCGACGCGGTAGCTGACCCCTTCGGCTGATGAGTACGAACCCCCATCCGGTTTGACGAGTACGAACCCCCGCCCGGTAAGCCCCTTTTTGTAAGGCCTGATGAGTTTACACCCCCATCTTGGTGTTTGATGAGTACTAACCCCCGCCCGGTAAGCCCCCTTTTGTAAGGCTTGATGAGTTTACACCCCCATCTGGTGTTGTGCCTCCGGATGCTCCATCTTGCGGTAGCTGATCCTTTGGTTGACGAGTACGAACCCTCGTCTGGTTTGGTGCCTTTGGATGCCCCTTCTTGCGATAGCTGATCCTTTGGCGATGGTGGCGGCTTACTGATTCTGATCATGCGCCGGCTCCTGGAGAGTGATCTCTGTGTTGGTAGATTGTTTTGGGATTTCTTGAATGTTCATCCGGGCTGCGCCGGGGATTTTGTGGTTTTGTTCATCCAGCTCTGTTGGTTGCTGGGGATTCTTTGTTTTTGTTCTTTTTTAGTCATCCGACTTCTTGCTGGTTGGTTGGGTTCTTCTTTTCTTTTTTTTGTGTTCGACTATTGGTAGTCAAAAACTGCTGTTATTTAGCTATTTAGCTGAACTGCTGGCTCAGATCATTCATGTGTTGGTGCATGCCAGCAAAGTCATCCGTATACAGTGGTGGTTGTTGTTGCTGCTGCTGCTGTTGGGGGCCGGGAGACGTGGGCATATCCTGCATTGCCACTAACCCCTGGATGTCCAGCTCAAAGTCCAGGGAGGGGTGCAGGGCGAACTGGTTTCCCCGGCGTATCAGCATCCCCATGCTGACTAGCATTGGCCCATTGATGGGCTCGGGTCGTAGGTTGCGGGCCAGCTCTTCCCGGCCCGGGCACCCCATTCTCTCTGCCAGGGGGGCGATGAGGGGAGCTACAAGGATGGCCCCCGTGGATCTACTCCCGAAATCTTTAAGGGCTCTCAGGAGGAAATATCCAGGGTTGCAGCGCCTCCTCTGGTTCATGCAGTAGAGGACGAAGAGATCAAGGAGGGATATCTTACCTTGGCTCTCCTTCCTCCCATGGATTGTGCCTGCCAGCAGCTTGTGGCAGATGCGGAGCGCCGGTTGCAATGTGGAGCCTCTCATTAAAGTGGGCAGTGTGGTCGCTCCTGTGAGGTCACGCCACATGTCTGCAGAGGTGAGGTTGGCAGGCCGAGAGCAGATGGCCTCTCGATATTCCCGGGTCAGTGCTTCCTCGGGCCGGATGAATCCAATGGCCACATTGAATTCTTCCAGGGTGGTAGTGTGGTACTGCCCACCCATAAAATAATTGACCATTTTAGTGGGCTGCATGCCCGAGGCCATGGAGGGTATCTCAATAAGAGAGACAGAAGCCAAGAACTCTTGTACCGCCTGGGGGTACACATATGTGGGTGGGGGTTGTAGCAGGAAGCCCCACCCAATACTGTCGATGTGGGCTCGGACGTCTTCTTCCCATCCGAATTCGGCTAGAATGCCGAAGTCCAATGTCAGCATCGAGTGCCATTGGTAGTTCCGGATGTTGTCCAGGCGAGCCTGGTGCTGCGGTGATAACTGGGAAGGGTCTGAGGGCGATGGTGGTGCAGAACTACTAGCACCACCGGTGCTCCTTCGCTTCCTAGACGCACTTCTGCTGAACATTTTGAGCAAGGAAGGCTTGGGGGAGTAGAAATGTGAGGCTTAGGGGGCAAGGAGAGTTGTGAGGAAACCCATCCAGGCGCGCCCCTTATATAGAGAATTTTTCCAGATCGAGACCGCCGTCTGGGAAGTCGAGACGGCGGTCTCGTTTGGGTTGCTTGTCGAGACGGCGGTCTGGAGTTTCCAGACGGCGGTCTCAATTGTGCCTAAGTCGAGATGGCGGTCTGGAATGTCCAGACGGCGGTCTCGACTTGCAGGGCGATCGAGACGGCGGTCTGGGACTTCCAGACGGCGGTCTCGAATTTCTGGGTTTTTTTTTTTTTTTTTTTTGAATAGGAAATAGGACCTGGTTCAAAAACATTTTATGCATGCAAATGTTTTCATGTTTGATGCCCTATAATGCCTACTTTAATTAGTTTTTCAGAAGGATTTAACCAACGTGTCTTTGTTGTGCTGAAAGCCTTCTGTTTTGCTGCGTATACTTTTGGCTCTACCATGCCGGACCTCTTGTGACCGAAGGGTAATTTCTTTTTTTTTTTTTTTTTTCTTTTCCTATTTTCTCTTCTTCTTCTTTTTTCGTTTTCTTTTCTTTTGTAGAGAACTTTTGTCATGTAGTGTCCCTTTTTCCTTGCTTTAGGGATTTCAATCCTCTTGTTGACTATATGCCTCCATATTCCCAAATTAATTATTAGAATATTGTCGTGAGGGTCAGGAGAAAAGAAGTAAAGGGGTAAAAATCAATGGTTTGTGTTTTAGAGGGTTGATTTTTATTAATAAAAGGATCTGTAAGAATGGCTGGTTAGGGTTAGGCTTAGGTGTCTAGGCTTTTGTCCAAGCAAACATTTTTCCTTTCCCCTTTTTTTTTGTTTTTGCACTCTTTGGTTTCATTTCCATTGCTTTTAAATGGCTAGCTGATTTCCCTAGATCGCCCTTTGGGTTTTCGAACTAGGATACTTGTGTGTTTTGGCCCTAACTTTTGTCTAGGTTCCTTCCTTTGTAAAATTTTGGAGAAATCCTAGCGGACCTTATTTGTAACCATAACTTTTGCCTAGGCTACCCTTTATTGTTGTTCGGGTGTCCTACCGGGTCGACCCTATCTTTTGCGTAGCCCCCTTTGTGGGTTTCCTACTGGGTAATTTGCCCTTTTCTTTGGCCTTTGGCTTCTCTGGGCTTTTTTCTTTTTTGTGGATTTTTTTCTTTTCTCTTTTTGTTCACAGTATTGGCGAAGCATGACTTTCTTTATGGCTTAGGCGAAGTCTTATTTTTATGTGCTTCTAATCAACTAGCTTGATGGCAGTAACAATGGTAAATGTCGATTATTGGATGCACTTCTTATTTTTTTCTTTCTTCTTTTTATGTTCACTTTAGACAAGGTTATTTATGTGGTCTAGTCAGGAATAGAAGGAAGAGAAGCAGATAGAAAGAATCATTCTTTATTAATTAATAAGGGAATATGTGCCCTAAGATGCCCGGGGGTCGGGCTCGCCCCGGGGGATAGTCTCTAACAATCATGGGGTTTACATCCCTTAAACAAAGAAAAAGATTTCCTAATGACTAGAGTGGCTTTCGACGCTTGCACCCCTCCACTTCGGAAAATTTGCTTGAGTGTGCAGAGGGGAGACTTCCCTTTTTTCCTTTCTGTGCGGCCCTTAGTAGGGTCATATCCTAAGCCATACTTGCAAGGATTGTCTTTGAATTCTGGGGGTTCCCTCATGCCTTGGGAATCTGCCCCGAGTCCTTGGCCAGGATGGTAACCGTGCTTCAACATCATGCGAGCTACTTTTGTGTTTCTGGGAAGTCGCTCTATACTGGCGATTTCGAGCGCTTGAAAAGATGTTTCAAGGGCCTCTTCAGCCGCATCCACATAAGGTTGGGTGGACGGTCCACTGATCAGGATATCGTCTTCTGCTTGGACTGTGACCAGTTTATCGTCCACTATGAACTTGACTTTCTGGTGTAGCATCGAAGGTATTGCCTTAGCGTCATGAATCCAAGGCCTGCCAAGGAGACAACTGTATGCTGGAGTAATATCCATTACATGGAAATCGACGTTGAAGGTAGTGGGTCCCACTTGGATTGGCAAATTGATCTCTCCCACTACTTCTCGTTTTGATCCGTCGAAGGCTCGAACAATGGTGCTGCTTGGTCGCAGACGGGTTCCTTGGATAGTCAACTTATCCAGTGTGCACTTGGGCATCATGTTCAGGGACGACCCGTTATCCACAAGAACTTTGGTGATGAGGTATTCCTTGCATTTAACCGAGATATGCAAGGGCTTATTATGTTTTGGCCCCTCGAAGGGGAGTTCTTCCTCTGTGAAGGTGAGGTGATCGTTTGTCGTGATGTGACCGACGATCCTCTCAACCTTTTCTTGGGATATTGTGTGAGGTACATGCGCCTCGCTCAAGACCTTCAGCAGGGCGTTCCAGTGCGATTCCGAGCTCATTATCAAAGATAGCAATGTGATCTTTGCAGGCGTTCGGTTGAGCTGGTCAATAATGGAATACTCACTCTGCCTTACAAACTGGAGTAATTCCTCTGCCTCCTCCTTGGATTCCTTATTTTCTTTTTCTTCTTCGGTTTTTTTATTTTTTCCTTTATTTTGGATAACATTTTCCTATGTGTCCTTGGGGGAGTAGATTCTTCCACTTCTAGTTGTGCCCCCAATGCCGGCTATGTTTGTTACTTCTTCTTTTATCGGTGAAGATTCCCCATATCTCCACGGTGCAGCTTTATTTGACTCGTAGGGGAAAGGACGTGGCATAAAAAGTCGCACTGGCGTCCTTGACCCCTCTTCTTTATTTTTAAGGACCAACAGCCGAGGTTTATTTTCCTCTTGCGGTGAGTCGACCGTTGGGGTGAGCTTTATTAGGAGTGACTTTCTCTCCATTCTTCTGAGTTGGAAGTCGTGTTAGTTAATCCTTCCTTTTTATTATCTTATTTATTAATCGTGAAGGAGGGGAAATTAAATATGCAAATGCATGCTTATGTATGCAAGTAGACAATTGTTTGAATAAGGATAAAGATTTCATTAATTCATTGGAAGGTGTACATTCTCCTATTCTATACTGCGGAGCAGCTTTTGGCAAAAGCGAAAAACCTTGAAGAAACCCACAGGTGGTTTTTGGTTCCTCTGTAGTTCCCTCTCAGCTTCCCGGACATGGTGAGCGAGCTCCTCGCTTTGCTTGCGGACCGCCTAGCTCATATCTGTTGAACATTCAAGGACTTGATGTTGCAAATAATGATCATGAAGAATGTTGATTTTGATGATGATCCAAGAGCTTAAAGACTTAGAGTATTGAAGATTGAAGATTGATGTTTTCTGTATTGTAATAACTCTGTTTTAGTTTGATTGAGTCTGTAATTATAGAGTCTAAGATAGCCGGTACATAGTCTGTAACTTAGAAGCTTCAAAATGCTCAAATTTATCATGCAGGCTCGGCTTTAATCGATTATATAGGGAAATAATCGATTAAAACAGTGAGAAAACCATTTTCAGCATATACTCACTGTTTTAATCGATTAAAACATCAAAATAATCGATTAAAAGGTCAAATAATCGATTATTTCACCAAATAATCGATTAAACCAGAGAGGATTGGGTTCTGCGTATTTGGCTCTGTTTTAATCGATTAAAACTCCATTTAATCGATTATTTCAGTCTGTTTTTCAAATTAAATTTCAAATTAACCCTATTTTCGAAAACCCAATTACCAAGAACCCTAGTTTCGAAATCCTCAATTCCTAAACCCTAATTTCCCTACTTAAACTCTGCTTTAGCACTCAGAAACAATGAACAACTAAAGAACAACTCTTTCCATACAAAAGTTAAGTGCTGTGAGTGCCAGAGAACTGTTTGTTGCAAGGAAAGGGGGCTTTTGGAAACTCGGTGTGAGGCTAGAAGCGATAAGAATCACTAAGTGGAGTTCTTAGTGGATTGAGTGCTGTGCCGTCTCCGGGGAAAGCTGTTCTTCGGGGCTTTTGGAAACTTGGTGTGAGGCTAGAAGCGATAAGAATCACTAAGTGGAGTTCTTAGTGGATTGTGTGCTGTGCCGTCTCCAGGGAAAGCTGTTTATCATCTCTTGTGGATTTCAAGAGAGGTTTTATCTTTAACTTTATCTTTTTCATTATAATTTGTGTTGTAACAACTTTGTTCTTAGTGACAGCGTTAATCCTCTTTTGAGTGATTAGCAACTGGACGTAGGGTCTTTTGATCCGAACCAGTATAAACCTACTGTGTAATCTTCTCTACTCTTCTCTATTTACATTTACGCAGTTTTTAATCGGTAAAATTTGGGGAAAATTTTGAAAACCTAATTTTTATTAAGAAACCAATTCACCCCCCCTCTTGGTTTTTGTCCGACCACGCGAACATTCCGCTGCGCGATTCTAACAAGTGGTATCAGAGCTTGCTTTGATAGTCATTCAAATATTTTCGAAAATGGCCGGACAAAATCAAACTTTTGCCGAAGGTGCGTCTATCAACAGACCCCCACTTTTTGCGGGTCAAAATTATCCTTTTTGGAAAGTACGTATGCAAATATTTTTAGAGTCTGTTGATAGAGGTGTTTGGGACGCAATTTTAAACGGTCCATTTGTTCCTAAAATTACAGAGAACGGTGTTGACGTTCTTAAACCTTTTGATAGATGGACTGCCGACGAAAGTCGAAAAGTACAATTTGATGTTAGGGCTAGAAACATTATTTCATCTGCTCTAACCCTTGATGAGTTCTACAGAATTTCTATTTGTAAAAGTGCACAGGAAATGTGGGAAATGCTTAGAGTAACCCACGAAGGAACTGACGACGTCAAAAGAGCACGTAAAAATTCTCTAATTCAAGAGTACGAAATGTTCGGATGCAACCAGGCGAAACGATATTTGACGTACAAAAACGTTTCACTCATATCGTGAACCATCTCACCGGACTAGGTAAAATTTTTGACGTTGATGAATTAAATGTTAAAATTTTGAAATCTCTCGGATAGGAAATGGCAACCAAAGGTGACGGCCATCTCGGAGTCACAAAATCTTGCCACTATGTCTATGGCGGCGTTGTTTGGAAAGCTTAGGGAGCATGAACTTGACCTTGGAAGACTAAATGAGGAAGAGGGTCAATATCAAAAGAAGAACCTTGCTTTCAAAGCCGAGATTTCAAAAAGCAATAATAAGAAAGAAGAAGAAGAAGACTCAGAAATTGATGAAGAAGAGATGAGTCTTTTTATAAAGAAGTTCACCAAGATGATGAAAGCAAAAGGAAGACATCCTTTCAAAGGTAAGGGAAAGGTAAAAGAAAATTCTTCCGTTAATATAAAATGCTTTGGTTGTGGTGAAGCGGGGCATATGAAGACCGAATGCCCAAACAAGAAAAATGATGAACATAAGGGCAAAAAGCAATTCAAGAAGAAAGCATATATTGCTTGGGATGACAGTGATTCAAATTCAGAATCAAGCGACTCGAAATTGAAGCAAACATTTGCTTGATGGCAAATAACAACAATTCTTCGGATGTTGAGGTTAGTGATTCCGATTCATCCTCTTGTGAAGAAAATGATCATGATGAATTACAAAATGCTTATAATGAGTTATTTACTGCATTTATGGATATGAAAAAGGAATATAAAGTAGTAAAGAAGAATCTAAGAAAATCGGAAAAGGAAAATGAGTCCTTAAAATTGAAAATTGCATGTTTAGAAGAAAAGGAGGTAGCTAATACGAAAATTGTATGCTTAGATGAGAATAAGGACTTAGCTTGTGCAAATTGTAAAGAGCATGAATATGACATAGATATTCTTAACCATTTGCTTGACAAAGCCGAAAAAGAAATTGATGATCTTAGGAAGAATGAAATGGTTTTTGCTCAAAATAATGTAAATCATAGAGTTCCTTTGAAAAAGAGTAAATCTAAAAAGAAAAGAATATGGGTAGAAAAAGGAACTAGAGCATGTCATGTTAATAATGTATCTTATTCTAAAGCTACTCCAAATGCATGCTTCTATTGTATGAAACAAGGTCACACTTCAAATAAGTGTAAAATTAAACATTTTGGTATTCCAAAAGGTAAATATATTTGGGTTCCAATAGTTAAATAAATCTGTTTGTCTCTTTTATTTATTCAAAGAAAATGGATCATTTTGTATGTTTTAAACAAAATGCTTAGGTAAAATCATTTTATCTTTTCTACTTGCATAAAGATTCTTCTCTTAAAGATTTTTGCGAGAAGCCTCTAAAATTGTTTTAAACGACTCAAAATAAAGTATTTTTACAAAAGCTTTCTTAAAACATGTTTTTAAGCGATGCGGTTTTGAAAGAACCAAATAAAATCACTTAGAGTGGTCAAAGAAGTGTTTTTACAGCATTTTAATCGATACAACTGGTTTTTAATCGATTAAAACCATTTAGAACTCATTTTGACCGATCAGATTGTTATTATGAGCGGTCAGAAGCGTTTAAATCGATTAAAAACACGTTTCAATCGATTAAAATTACTTAAAGGGTCAGGATGATCGATCAGAATCAAATTATGACCGATCAGAAGCAAATGTAATCGATCAGATTTTAATTATGAGCGGTCAGAAATCTTTCAATCGATTAAAAACACGTTTCAATCGATTAAAATCACTTAAAGGTTCGAGGATGATCGATCAGATTTTTATTATGACCGGTCAGAGTCAGTGATGACCGATCAGATTTTTATTATGACCGATCAGAACTCTTTTAATCGGTTAAAAACTCGTTTCAATCGATTAAAACAACTTAAAAACTTTTTCTACACTTGCGTTTTAATCGATTAAAAGACGTTTTAACAGATTAAAACTGCACTTTAACGATTAAAAGAATCTTTTAACAGATTAATTAAACCAGCAGTTTTGAAAATAGTCTATAAAAACAGTTTAGCTTGAACTTTTTAAACACACATTGAATATAAGTTTTCACACATCCTTTAGCAATCAATCAAGCAAGCTGCGGTGCAAACACTTTGGAGATCAAGGATGTGTTACTTGTTGATATTTTATTGGATCAACTGATAGTTTGTTATGTGTAGAATTTGCTAAGATTATGCGGGGAGAGTTTGAAATGTCTATGATGGGAGAATTAACATTCTTCCTTGGACTTCAAATCAAGCAACTTAAAGATGGAACTTTTATCTCTCAAACTAAATACTGCAAAGAGATCCTCAAAAAGTTTGGTATGGACACCTCAAAGGAAGCTAACACACCCATGGGAACTTCATGCTATTTAGACAAGGATGAATCGGGTTTGGAAGTAAATCAAACTATGTATAGAGGTATGATAGGATCACTATTATACTTAACTGCTAGTAGACTCGATATTATGCATTACTGTACGTGTGTGTGCTAGATTTCAAGCTTGTCCTAAAGAATCTCATTTAATTGCAGTAAAACATATTTTAAAATACTTAAAAGGAACTACTTGGATTTGGCTTGTGGTATCAGTCTGATGCTTGTATTAGTTTATTAGGATATTCGATGCTGATTATGGTGGATGTAAAATTGATAGGAAAAGCACTAGTGGGACATGTCATTTGTTAGGTTCATCCTTAATATCATGGCATTCTAAGAAACAAGCATGTGTTGCTTTATCTACCACTTGAAGCTGAATTTATTGCAGTTGGTAGTTGTTGTGCTCAAATTACGTGGATGAAACAACAATTAGAGGATTATAGCATATATTTAAATGACATTCCATTAATGTGTGATAATACGAGTGCAATCAACTTAACAAAAAATCCGAGTAATGCACTCTAGGACTAAACATATTGAGATTAGACATCACTTTTTAAGAGATCATATCAGCAAAGGAAACTGTAAGATAGAGTATGTAGACACTAAACGTCAATTAGCAGATATATTTACTAAGTCTCTACCCAAGGATAGATTCTATGATCTTAGAAGAGACTTAGGGATACTAGAAATAGCTTAAATTCTGCTAATTTGACTGTTTTTGGATGATTGTTATGATTAAATTCGTGATGCAGGATATTCATAGGTTATAATGTGCCAAAACCTTAAAAACTTGATATAGCCTCTGGAATAATCGATTCTTGGAAGTGATAATCGATTATTTTCCCTTAAAAACGCCCAAAACAGGGTATTCTCCTCGGAATAATCGATTATTCTTGGAAATAATCGATTAAAGCTATCGAGATATTGAAATAATCGATTATCTTGAAATATAATCGATTAAATGCGACTG
This sequence comes from Sphenostylis stenocarpa, assembly GCA_963425845.1. NCBI lineage: Eukaryota > Viridiplantae > Streptophyta > Magnoliopsida > Fabales > Fabaceae > Sphenostylis > Sphenostylis stenocarpa. The sequence goes on along the minus strand of OY731402.1, from coordinate 24,705,432 downwards.
AGTTTTGCCTCTTAGCCGTTGCCAACGGATATTTTGCCATGAAATCCTTTCTATATGACCGTTGGAAGTGTTTTCTCTATAAATAGAGACATCTAGGTCAATTATACTCACTTCTAACTCTTGTAATCAAGTTTTCTTGAAATCTATACTCTCTTTGCTTCATTATTCCCTCACTTGTCTCCAAAATCTCTTCAAGTTTATCTACTCTTTCAAATGGCCTCATCCTCTCGCCCTAAGATTCCTACAAGAAGAAGATCTGCACCTTCTTCTCATTCCAGTCCTAATTCCGTAGAAGGATAGATCTCCGATGCGAGATGGTCAACAAGAATTTCTAACCTACTTGGAAAGAAAAAGCTATTATTTCTCCCAAATTTCTTATAGGTGAGCAATTCATTCGTAGGGGTTTCAATTTTCCTAATCTTCTTGAAATTCAAGGAATTCTCCCGTTTATCCAAATGCAAGGTACATACTATCCTGACTTAGTTAGGGTATTCTATTCTAGATTCAAGTTTAGGGATCAAATTGCTACATCCCGTGTAAAAGGGGTTACCATAATTCTAGATGATGATATTTGGGAAAATGTTGCTCACTTCCCCATTAGAGAAGATGCTATTAACGTTTATGGTGAGCTAGATGACTTTGACGGGTTCTTAGCTTATCGATCTTTTCTGCGGAATCCTTCTCTGGAGGTTGGACGTATTCTTCATGCTTGGACCTTTAAAGAAGGAAGAACGCATGCTTCTACATTTACTTGTATGGATCTTATGTCCCAGGGCTACGAATCATGCCCAATGCTCTTCCATTGATCTTCGAATTATTCATGCCATAATGAATAATGATCCTTTAGATTGGGGTGTTCTTGTCAAAATGACCATGCTTAAAGCAAAACGTCATCACACCTTCAAAATTCCATATGCACTTCTTGTATCCCGTATTCTTGAATATAAAGGAGTGAATGTTGAAGGTGAGCAAGCGGTTAGAACAAACAACTTAAACCGCATGTTGGACAGACACATTGACTCAACTTCAAATGGTGCGTGTCAATGACATCTATGTTCACAAAGATGACGTTCAAAATCAAAGTGATGCAAATGAAGACTCTGATGAAGATATGCCTCCAGCTGATAATTTTCCCTCTAACCAAATCCAAAGTGTTGGAACATCCTCGTCTCATCAAGAAACAAGACAATCCATGGAAGATATGCTTTCCGACATGAATCAAAGAATGCAATCTTTCTTCAATCTTTCTGGAGTACGCCATGATGAAATTATTCGTCGCATATCCGATGTAGATGATAGAGTGGGTAGATTAGAAAATAGATTTGATACTCACTTTAATGATGAGGACAGTTGAAGAATTTTAAATTCTGTTATGTATTTTCTTTTGTTATTGTCTTGCTATTGTAATGGATAAATGATTATGAAATAAAATTTGATGTTTCTTTTATGCTATGATTGAGGGGGAGCTTTCTCTAACTTATGCATATTTTGAGGGGGAGCTCTTATGATTGATGTTGCAGAGTTCTTTTTGATTATAATCAAAATAGGGGAGAAAAATTTAAAGCCTATGATTCAATATTAAATGTTATCTGGTATGTTTAATGTGTTTGTTAGTATGACGGATGAAACAGGTTATTACAAGGGCTTTAAAAAGATAATTTTGATCATCATCAAAAAGGGGAGATTGTTGAACATTCAAGGACTTGATGTTGCAAATAATGATCATGAAGAATGTTGATTTTGATGATGATCCAAGAGCTTAAAGACTTAGAGTATTGAAGATTGAAGATTGATGTTTTTCGTATTGTAATAACTCTGTTTTAGTTTGATTGAGTCTCGTAATTATAGAGTCTAAGATAGCCGGTACATAGTCTGTAACTTAGAAGCTTCAAAATGCTCAAATTTATCATGCAGGCTCGGCTTTAATCGATTATATAGGGAAATAATCGATTAAAACAGTGAGAAAACCATTTTCGAGCATATACTCACTGTTTTAATCGATTAAAACATCAAAATAATCGATTAAAAGGTCAAATAATCGATTATTTCACCAAATAATCGATTAAACCAGAGAGGATTGGGTTCTGCGTATTTGGCTCTGTTTTAATCGATTAAAACTCCATTTAATCGATTATTTCGATCTGTTTTTCAAATTAAATTTCAAATTAACCCTATTTTCGAAAACCCAATTACCAAGAACCCTAGTTTCGAAATCCTCAATTCCTAAACCCTAATTTCCCTACTTAAACTCTGCTTTAGCACTCGAAACAATGAACAACTAAAGAACAACTCTTTCCATACAAAAGTTAAGTGCTTGTGAGTGCCGGAGAACTGTTTGTTGCAAGGAAAGGGGGCTTTTGGAAACTCGGTGTGAGGCTAGAAGCGATAAGAATCACTAAGTGGAGTTCTTAGTGGATTGAGTGCTTGTGCCGTCTCCGGGGAAAGCTGTTCTTCGGGGCTTTTGGAAACTTGGTGTGAGGCTAGAAGCGATAAGAATCACTAAGTGGAGTTCTTAGTGGATTGTGTGCTGTGCCGTCTCCAGGGAAAGCTGTTTATCATCTCTTGTGGATTTCAAGAGAGGTTTTATCTTTAACTTTATCTTTTTCATTATAATTTGTGTTGTAACAACTTTGTTCTTAGTGACAGCGTTAATCCTCTTTTGAGTGATTAGCAACTGGACGTAGGGTCTTTTGATCCGAACCAGTATAAACCTACTGTGTAATCTTCTCTACTCTTCTCTATTTACATTTACGCAGTTTTTAATCGGTAAAATTTGGGGAAAATTTTGAAAACCTAATTTTTATTAAGAAACCAATTCACCCCCCCTCTTGGTTTTTGTCCGACCACGCGAACATTCCGCTGCGCGATTCTAACAATATCTTCACTGTACTGCTGAGCCTCTTTGATCTTCGCCTCTTGATGAACGACCAAGGCTTGTAGCTCATCGAGCCTTTCAACAGCTCGGTCTTTCTCTTGAAGTACTTGGCCATACTGAGCTAGCCCGTCTTTCTCCTTAAGGCGTAGCTCAGAGACACTTTTGGTGAGTCTCCTGTTGGCCTCTCGCTCTTGGCGGATATCTAACCAAGCCTTGAGGAGCCCTTCTGACAACTCCTTGATCGTTTGGGCCTGCTTAGTTGATTCGGCCTCAAGGTGTGCTGTTTTGGCGGTAATCTCTTGCAGTTGACTATCCGAACTGGTTTTAGCAATTTTGGATGCTCGGATAGCTTGTTCGTTAGCGTCAGCACATTGGTCCTTGAGGCGCTCTATTTCATGATCCTTTTTCTTGCCTTGCCTTTGTAGACCGTCAATCGTGAGGATAGATGCTTGCTCTTTTTCCTCAAGGGCCCGTATTTGGGATCCCATGATTTCTACCCTCTGGGTCAAGGCATTGACTTGTACCTGCAACTCTTCGTTGTTGGCGATGGGCACGGGTGTGGTGGATGGTGGAGTCATCCCTCTTCTTCTTCTCCACGCCTCGTAGTCACTGGTGACAGTTACCCGAGCTTTTCCTAGCTCTCTGTCTCCCATGTAGATTGGCCTCTCCCATGCTTTTCTTATGGTTGATGAGTTGATGTTCGTGCATGGGTCTCCAAAGAAGCACAGTCCTCCGAGCTCCCTTCGGGAAATAGTAGTTTGAGTCCTCATGAGCTGCCTCATAGCTATTTTAGGTGAGTAAGCTATGCAGCCCCTGAGTCCTATCAAGGGTATGTTCGGATAATCCCCGCATCTGATGAGAACGGGGCCGGGTCGGAACCAAGGGCAGACCCAAGATATACTGTTGGCGTCCTTTCGTTCTAACTCATCCCTCCATTTTGTAGTCAGGCGTCGTTGGAGGGGGATTTTGGAGAAGCTTCTCAAAGGGTCGGGGAATATCCCCATGTGACTAGAGGCGTAAAAATGTGTGATGCTCCACACGTATAGTAACGAAGAGCAGCAGCGGAGTGTTCTCCCTTGCTTCTGATGGCAGAAATCCACCGAGAGCAAGGTGTCGGCAAGAATAGCAGGTAAGGGACTCTTCGAGTTCACGTCCCAAGCGAAGAAAGCGTCCATGACGGCTTGATCTATTGTGTCGAGGTGGAAGGGGAACAGAATCGTTCTGAAGATTATTAGTGCCAGGGTTTTGTTAAAGGCAACCCACTCTGCCCTCTCAGCCAGGTAGGACAGGTGGTCTTCTAACATCGATACTTTCCATCCCTGGGTGTTCCCCCTTCCTATCAGGGTACTCTGTCAGTACGGTAGATGGATAAGGGCAGCGATTGGTGTTGCAGGAGTATACGCCTCGTGGCGAATATGGACCCCGGCTGATTTAGGCCATTTTAGCATAGTTTCATACTCCTCCAAGGTGGGCACTATGTCGAACTGCGGAAATTCAAAGCACCGCAGACTAGAGTTCCAAAAGTGAATCAGTACCCTGAGGAAGACCTGATCGACACTTATCTTTAGGAGGTCCAAAATTCGTCCATAGGACTTTTCGAAATCAGCGCGGACCTCTGGTGGCATTGCTGCACTCAGCCGTTCCAGTTTCCCAGTATGGTTTCGGAGAATATCCACCTTCCCCACTTGTCTACTTGTTCCCTCCATTTTCTAAAATCAAAATGTATGATTTGATGAAGATGATGTTTATTGTATGAATGTGAGTGTTTATTCTTCTATTTATCATGTTTTTCTACATGATGTATGGTATATATATATATATATATATATTTTGTTTTTTGAAAGAATAAACTATCTATATGAATGCCTTATGAGTGTAATTTTTTTTTGAACCAGGTCTTATTATGAACGTTGGAAAAATGGATTTTTATTTTTATTTTTATTTGTTTATTTTATAGCCTTTTATCTCTTCTGTCGGAACTGCGTGGCTACTTAGCTTACAAAGAACCTGAAACCAGGCTAGCTAAAAGGCAGACTGTCCGAGATAAAATATGGCTTTATGCGAAAGAGAATTTAGCGTCCCTTATCTCTTCTGTCGGAACTGCGTGGCTACTTAGCTTACAAAGAACCTGAAACCAGGCTAGCTAAAAGGCAGACTGTTCGAGATAAGGGTGTTTATTTGTAAAATATTTTTTTGATTTTTGTTCTGTTGTTTGTTTATGCTATGCAACATACAAATGCAACAACCATATGCACACACAATTTGATCATCCCCGTGAAGCACTTGGTGGATTTGATGAAGACATAGATATAACTTAGGTTGTGGGTGTGTAGATGATTAGGGTTTTAAGGTTAAGCACTTAATCTCTTGATAGGCCATTATATTTTGTGATAAGCACCTTAAAATGATGCATCTCATTGAAAATCATTTTTCTGCATGAAAAACTTACGTTTAAGTATTAAAAGAATTAACTAAGTTTTTTAATCTGTTGAAAAGGATTTTTCAATCTGTTAAAATCACTTAACATAATAAATGGTCATACACAATCGAAAATTCAATTGATTGATTCGCGGAATCAACAAGTTAAAATAACTCAATGAATTTTCAACATCAAGTTTCGCATTTTCAATCTGTTGAAATGATTTTAAATCTGTTGAAACAGAAAGATCTTTTTCAGTCTAAGAGTTTTTAGAAAATCAATCTGTTGAAATATTTTTCAATCTGTTGAAACAGAGAGACTATTTTTTAACTAAGTATTTGCAGGAATTTAATCTGTTGAAATGATTTTCAATCGATTGAAACAGAGTGCTGTCATTTTTCATTAAGTTGTTTTAATCCATTAAAACTCGAATCAATCGATTAAATGGAACTTTAAACGAAATCAATCGATTGAATCGATGTCTTAATCGATTAAAAGGAACTTTAAATGAAATCAATCGATTGAATCGATCTTTTAATCGATTGAAATAATACTCTAATCGATCATAGTTTTGTTCTAATCGATCATAACTCATTCTGATCGATCATAGTTTTATTCTGATCGATCATAACTCAGTCTAATCGATCATTCTTCTGTTTTAATCGATCAGATTCTCTTCTAAACCTGTTTTACTGCTAACCAACTTATCTTTTGACTCTCTAAAACAGTTTTTAACAGATGAAACGTTCTGTTTTTCTGATTTACTCTATATATACAGATTTGATTCATCTTTTGAAGATATACAGTACAATACACTACTTGAGAAAACTTGTGAAATCAATCTGTGAAATTTTCATACGTGACTTTCTCTGCATTCAAGAATCTTTTTCATATCATAAGGTGCTGTGATCAGAATTGTGGTCATTCAAAGAGAGAAAGTGCTGATAGAATTGGTTCTGGACAATTAGAAACTTCAAGTCCAGGTTTATTCTTTTCATATTCTTTTGTAAAGTTTGATTGTGCAGGTTGGATTGTAATCTGCACTTGGTACAGTAACTGGATTTGGTTACTGGGTGGTTTTCAAGATTCTATCTTATAGGTTGAAAAGATAGTTCTTGGTGTAGATTGGTGAGGATCTACGGGTTGTAATTGTCACTTGGTATTAGTGGAAACTTGACAGGTTTTGTCAAGAACTGGACGTAGCTCTGGATTAGAGTGAACCAGTATAAATTTGTGTGTTGATTTCTTTCTATCATCTCTTTTAAATTCTGAATATAATCTTGCTGTGTTTTAAATCAAATCATCTTTTCAAGAATTGAATAAAGATAACTCATTCTTCCAAAAGAAAGTAAAGTTTTGCGAAAAAGTTTTTAAGTTCAATTCACCCCCCCTCTTGAACTCAACCATTAATTCTTTCACCCCGAACAGGCGAGATTTCGTTTTTATCATGAGGTAGGGTTTTCCTGTAGAAAAGTGTATTGGCCAGGGTAGGTTCTAACTGTTCTCACCAGGTTAAGGCCCCCAAGGTGCCCCCATTATAGGGTCCCCACTCTCCAGCCGTCCAACCATGCTCAGCACTAAGGCCAGAGTCGGTCTTGTTGCCAAAAGAGGAAGGTTATCACCTTGAGTGGTGGTTTCCGATCACACCGGTGGGCACAAGGCCCTAACTACAGCGAACCGTACCTGCCACCCACTCCCTATGGTTATCTCACTTGCCCCCGGGTATAGAGGGAACTGTAGTGTGCAAGGGTTTGTGTGCAGTTTATATTTCAACCAATTGCGTAAGTATAAACAAGCAACAGTTATTTGAAAGCCAAACAATAAAACATGTTATAATACAAGGCAGGGTAAAAGCGTTATTTTCTTGGTTTAATTATTTTTAAGCCAGCCCATCACTAAATGGGATCAACTCTCTAGAGTTCCCCAGTGGAGTCGCCATCTGTCGCCGCCTCCCAAAAGAGGGGCGATCGGAGTGACGCGATGGTTTCGACCCTTTTCGATTTTTCGCGTTTCTTTATGGGTGGGTACAACGTCCTTAGGTTGTCCGATAACCAGGCTAACCTAGAGACGAAGTTTTCGGAATGTGTTCTTGGGTTGTCCGATAACCGGGCTAACCCAAGAACGGGTTTTGGAGGGTTCGTGGAGTCGCCACCGATATTTTACCAGAAACATCGGAAAAGGTGTTTAAAAAAGGCGTTGGTTTTCGAAAACCAACTTTGGTCATTAGAACCAGAGTTGGGTAAGGGAGTTAGTTACGTGTAAAGGAAGTATTAGTTCCTTTACGACGCCCCTTTCGGGTTCCCTATGATAGGTTGGCTACTTTGAATAAATAATTAAACTGGAAAACTGCGCTTTTACCCTTTTATTATGCGGTATTTAAAGGTTATGACTACATGGCCCTAGCTTCTATTGCATAATTTTAAATTAAAGCGGTAAATTAGAAAGAGAGAAAGTGCACCTCCAAAGCAAGCTTTTTGTATTTCTTTTTAAAGAATGGGTGCTTTTTGGCAACCCTTCACTCTACAACTCTCAGAAACTCCGGAAATGCCTCGGAGGGATTCTAAAGAAGATTTAGAATGCTCAATTTATGCCTAGAGACACTCAGAAACTCCGGAAATGCTTCGGAGGGATTCTAGAGAGAGAAAATCTAGAGAGAAGGGAGAGCTACTGTGCTTGGTGTGTTCAAATGAGGGGGGGAGAGCCCCTATTTATAGGTTTTCGCGCCTGACAGTGGCGAGACCGCCGGTCTCGTCTGACAGGGTCGAGACCGCCGTCTCGACCATGGCAGAAGTCGAGACCGCCGTCTGGGTAATCCAGACCGCCGTCTCAACCTATTGCAGTGGCGAGACCGCCGTCTGGACAAGCGAGACGGTGGTCTCGTCCCTGGCGTGAGGCGAGATGGCGGTCTGGACTTTCCAGACGGCGGTCTTGTCCCTTCAGGGCGAGAAACCTTATTTTTCGGGCCAAAAAACCCTCTTATCTTAGTACGGGAGCCTATTAGTCTCTCCTAGTGGCTTGTTAGGCTTCGGCCGTCTTCAAATAGGAAGCTTTCTGACTTTATTCTGAGGCCGGGCAAGATTAGGGGTCTACACCAAAGCAAGAAAAAAGAAACCTAGACAAAAGTTAGGACAAAACAAAACACAACATCCTAGACTGAAAACCCAAAGGGCAGACTAGGGAAGTCAATCAATCATAGCAAGCGCCATAGAATAAGATGCCACTCCATAAACAAAACGTTTGTCTAAACTAGCCTAAACACTCTAACCAACCTTGGCTAGCCGTGCTTACAAAAACCATTTTTGTCAAAATAAAACAATTCTAAAACACAAGCCTTTGAATTAAATATCATCTTCCTTCTTTTCTCTTGACCCTTACCACTACGACATTCTAGTAATTAGTAGGGAAATGTGGACATAGTAATTAATAGGAGGATCGACATCCCCAAGGAAAGGGAGGGGCGCACTAACATGGCAAGTCGCTCTACAATTAACACAATCATTCTTCGGTCATGAAAAAATCGAGACGGCAAAATGGGTACAGCCTATCCCTGTCGACGAAAGCACATAACGTCAGAAGCTCATCAGAAGTAAAAGCATATTGGTTAATCCTTTTGAAAAATTAATTTGAAATAGTATTATAGGATGCATATCGCAAACATTGCATGCATATGATAGGCTCCTATCTCTCAAAAAAAAAAAAAAGAGAAAGAAAAAATGACAATAAAAAGAATAATGCATGCTAGGAGATTCTTAGGCAAAAGTTAGGGTAGCCTGCTAGGTCGAAAACCCACAAAGGGCGGTCTAGGCAAAAGTTAGGGCACTCATAAAAAAGGAAAAAGCCCGCTAAGATATCCTAGGAAAAAATTGAGGCAGCCCGCTAGACCGAAAACCCCAAAAGGGCGGTCTAGGCAAAAGATAGGGCTAAACCAAAAAATGAATAAAAGAGAGGGGCCCTTCATCATAATCATAAAAATTTCAGCAGGAGAATGCCAGTCACTTTTCCAAATACATCAATCAAAAAGAATAGATTGCATTTAGGGCATCCACACACAAGTAGTCGCACAAAACAACTTTGTCAAAAATGAAAGAAATAAAAATTACTTAAGACAAATAACAAAAAACGAAAAGCATTCATGCATATAAGGAGACTAGCTCCATGTTTGTGATTGAAAACAGGATCACTGAGACTGAGTCTCCAAATAATGCCCTCAAGAAAACAGAGCAAGTCGTCAAACAAGAAACTCAGCAAAATAAGAGCTTCTGAAAATCAAGAGCTCCAGCTACCATCCTTCTACCCAGAAAAGAAGGCACAAGAAAATAATAAGTCTCCAAACCTTGCTCTCCCTCAAGAAAGAAGAGGGAAGCTTCCAGAAGCCAAAGCTCCAATCATCATTCGATAAAAGAGGGCACAATCATCAAGACATCATAAAAGAAAAGCCGACGGAAAGGCTTAGTCATCCCCAAGAGGATCCTTGCCTACTCCGAAGGCAAAACAAAAATACTCCTCACGGCTCAGCATTACCACTACATGAGTCATCGAGCACACCCACCCAAAGTCTCCTCCACACTCCCCAATGGAGAATAAAGGCTCCAAGAGCCCATCATCATCAACAGTCAAAAGAGTCCAATCTCCATACCATCAAGGGCTCAACATAAAGAAAGAAGAGAAAAGAAAACCCTTGCATCCCCAGCGGATGTCCAAAAGGCCATGACAGACAGGGCCGAATAAAAATTCTCAAGTGGATCTCCAAAAAATTCTAAAAAAAAAAAAAATCAGAAATTCCCATCCCCCAGTGGAATAAGAGCTTCACAAGTATAGCTCGCATCAACATCAATCAAGGAGCCAAGACTCCATTCCTAGAAAAGAAAAATCAGATCCCCAGGGAGTCAACTAATTCCCTGGTGGATCACTAAAGAAATAAAATGTTATCCCTAGTGAACCCCCCAAAAAGAAGGGAAAAAGCCAGCGTAATAAAAAGAGACTAAAAAGTAAAAAGGCTTACGCATTATCCCCACAAAAGCCAAATTTCAAAATTGTGATAAAAAAGAGATAAATCACAGAAAAAAAAAGGCGAAATCAATCCTAACTTTTAGACAATCAATAAAATCCCTAAGTGGGTCACCTCAGGGAAAATCAACGAAAAAGAAGGAATCGGAAATCCCAATGAAACAAGAATATCGGCAAAGCCATCTCATACCAACAAAATCCAACAAGGAGTCAAAACTCCATTCCCTCAAGGGGGAAATCAAAATTAGATCCCCGGGAAGGCAATCAATTCCCCGGCGAATCACCAAAAAGAGAAAGATCATCCCCGGGAAGGCAATCAATTCCCCGGTGGATCACCAAAAAGAGAAAGATCATCCCCAGTAATCCTACTGCAAAGGCAAAACTTCATATTCATCAGAATGTCATTTACCTATGCATAGGCAAGACCTGACAAACAAGAGCCAGCATCCCCATAAGGGAATATCTGCCTAGTCAGAGGCAAAACAAATGCAACCAAAAGTCTTCACTTCCGCTGAAGCATCTGCCTACTCAGAGGCATTACCAGAAACTCAATGGATATCTGCCTACTCAAGAGGCGTCACCAAGATCAATAAATCCCCAGAGGATTCCTGCCTACCTAAGAGGCACTCATCAAAAATTCCCGACAACCAGCAAAGTCAGATAACCACTACCAAAGATAAAAAACAAAGATTCCCCAGCGACCAACAGGCTGCATGAACACCAACAAAATCCCCGGCACAATCTGGACGACTAAACCAAAAACAAGAGAATACATCTCAAACACTCGGCGCATGGGCCACCTGAACAGTAAGCCGCCACTACCACCAGTCCTACACAGCGGACTGTACTAGCCTGATAGGGGGTTTATACCTATCAACCTGCGCACGCGTTGCGCCTGATCTACGCTCGAGCCGGATCAGTAAGTCGCACTACCACCCTGATGGGGGGTTCATACCCATCCAGTCCCACGCAACGGACTGCAACTACCAGCCTGATGGGGGGTTCATACCCATCTAGTCGCACACAACGGACTGCAACTACCAGCCTGATGGGAGGTTTATACCCATCAACCGAAGGATCGGCTACCGTTAGAAGGAGTATCCTGAGGTTCTACCACGTGTCCATCGAAGGGATCGGCTACCGTTAGAAGGAGTATCCTGGAAGTGCACGAACACCAACATTTTCCCCAGAAGATCAGACGCCGCAAGACGGAGCATCTGAAGGGTAACCGGGCAAGTAGGTCAACTCCTTTACCTTCCTGTCAATCTGTCTGGCACAACAGGCCAACAGCCGACTAGTCAGGTAAAGGGGGGGCAGCTGTAGACCCCAAATCTTGCCCCACCTGCAAATAAAGATTAGAAGACCTCCTATTCGAAGATGGACAAAGCCTAACAAGCCACTAGGAGAGACTATTAGGCCCCATGCTAGGATAGGAAGGATTTTCGGCACGAAAATAAAGTTTCTCGCCCTTTTGGGACGAGACCGCCGTCTCGAAATCGAGACCGCCATCTCGCCTCACGCAAATGGCGAGACCGTCGTCTCGTTTGGCGAGACGGCGGTCTCGCCACCTGTGAATGGTGAGACGACGGTCTCGCTTTTCCAGAAGGCGGTCTCGCCACTTTGGCATGGCGAGACGGCGGTCTCGTTTGGCGAGACGGCGGTCTCGACCCTATCAGACGAGAACAGCGGTCTCGCCACTGTCAGGCGCGAAAACCTATAAATAGGGGCTCCTTCCCCTCATTTCCACACACCACACAACATTCTCTCCTCCTTCTCTCTAGGATTTCTCTCTCTAGAATCCCTCCGACGCATTTTCGGAGCTTCTGAGTGTCTTTAGAGTGATTTCTGAGCGTTTCGAGAGGTTTTCGGTGCTGTAGAGTGAAGGGTTGCCACAAAGCACCCTCTTTTTTAAGAGAATTAATAGAAGAAGCGTGCTTCGGCGGTTTACATTCTCCCTCTCCACTTTTACCGCTTTATTTAAATTACGCAATAGATAGGGCCATGTAGTCATAATATTTTAATTCCGCAAATAAAAGGGTAAAAGCGTATTTTCTGGTTTATTTATCAATAAAAATAGCTGGCCTATCATAGGGAACCCGAAAGGGGCGTCGTAAAGGAACTAATACTTCCTTTGCACGTAACTAACTCCCTTACCCAACTCTGGTTCTAATGACCAAAGTCGGTTTTTCAAAAACCAACGCCTTTTAAACTCCTTTTCCGATTGTAGACACCAAATCTTGCCTGACCTCCAAATAAAGACCAGAAGACCTCCTATTTGAAGATGGACGAAGCCTAACAAGCCACTAGGAGAGACTATTAGGCCCTATACTAGGATAGGAGGGAGTTTCTGTACAAAAAATAAGGTTTCTCGCCTTGTTGGGACGAGAACGCCGTCTAGATTTCCCAGACCGCCGTCTCGCCTCATGCAAGTGGCGAGACCGCCGTCTCGCTTGACGAGACGGCGGTCTCGCCACCTGCAAAGGGTGAGACGGTGGTCTTATTTCCCCAGACGGCGGTCTCACCGCGTTTGGCAGTCGAGACGGTGGTCTCGTTAGACGAGACGGCGGTCTCGACCCTGTCAGATGAGACCGGCGGTCTCGCCACCTGACAACGCGAAAACCTATAAATAGGGGCTCTCCCCCCCTCATTTCCACACACCACAAGCTTCTAGCTCTCCCTTCTCTCTAAAACTTCTCTCTAGAATCCCTCCGACGCATTTCCGGAGTTTCTGAGTGCCTTTGAGGGCGTTTTTTCGGCGTCTAGAAGAGTTTCAGACGTCTTGTAGAGTGAAGGGCTGCTAAGAAGCACCCTCTTTTAAAAGAGAAATAACAAAGAAAGCTTGCTTCGGAGGTTCAAATTCTCCCTCTCTACTTTTTACTGCTTTAAATTAAATTATGCAATAGATTAGGGTCATGTAGTCATCATTTTAAATTCCGCACAATAAAAAGGGCAAAAGAGTATTTTCCAGTTTATTTATTAACATAAAAAGTTGGCCTATCATAGGGAACCCGAAAGAGGCGTAGTAAAGGAACTAATACTTCCTTTACCACGTAACTAACTCCCTTACCCAACTCTGGTTCTAATGACCAAAGTTGGTTTTCGAAAACCAACGCCTTTTTAAACCTTTTCCGATGTTTCCGGTAAAAACATCGGTGGCGACTCCATAGAACCCAAAATAAATAAAGTCCTTGGGTTAGCCCGGTTATCGGACAACCCAAGGACACCTTTCGAAAACCTCGCCCCTAGGTTAGCCTGGTTATCGGACAACCTAAAGGCGTTGTAACCACCCATAAAAAATGCAAAAAACAAAAGGGTTGAAAAAAACCATCGCGTCGCTCCGACCGACCTTCTCTCTTTTCGAGACGTTGGCGACAGATGCCGACTCCACTGGGGAAGCGTCGAGAGTTGATCCCATTTAGTGATGGGCCAGCTAAAATAATAAACGAACCAAGAAAATAACACTTTTGCCCTTAACTTGTATTTATAACATGTTTTAATGTTTGGCTTTAATAAATTGTTGTTTGTTTATACTTGCGCAAATTGCTTGAAATATAAACTGCACACAATCCCTTGCACACAACAGTTCCCTCTATACCCGGGGGCAAGTGAGATAACCATAGGGAGTGGGTGGCAGGTACGGTTCACTGTAGTGAGGGCCTTGAGCCCACCAGTGTGATCGGAAACCACCACTCAAGGTGATAACCTTCCTCTTTTGGCAACAAGACTGACTATGGCCTTAGTGCTAAGCATGGTCGGACGACTGGAGAGTGGGGACCCTATAATGGGGGCACCTTGGGGGCCTTAGCCTGGTGAGAACAGTTAGAACCAACCCTTGCCAATGCACTTTTCTGCAGGAAAACCCTACCTCGTGATAAAAACAAAATCTCGCCTGTTCTGGGATGATCGAATTGTGTGTGCATATGATTGTTGCATTTGTATGTTGCATAGCATAAACAAACAACAAAACAACAAAAACCAAAAAATATTTTTCACAAATAAACACCCTTATCTCGGACAGTCTGCCTTTTAGCTAGCCTGGTTTCAGGTTCTTTGCAAGCTAAGTAGCCACGCAGTTCCGACAGAAGAGATAAAAGGTTATAAAATAAGCAAATAAATAAAAATCAAAATACAAAAACACAAAAAAAATAATAATATAAACAGCTTCTGACAAAGTCAACTCATTCATATTACACCATGCCATGAGTAAAGAAAAACCAAGAGAGAAAAAAATGAGAGCGCATTCAGCATCATTTAAATAAAATCTCTCATGCACAAGCATACTCATGTTAGTTTAAGCACTCAACATGCATTAATAAAACTTCTCGGACATTCTAGAAAGTGGTTGGTCCTCTCCCTACTCGCACTCGTGCACAAAAGGTAAAAGCAATGGAAAACTTGGAGGAACAGAACCGAAAGCTCACTGCAGAGGTCAATACCCTCCGCGAGCAGGTGGCCCAATTAATGGAGGTCGTACGACAGGGTCAGAATAAGGGCGAAGGCCAAGCTGAACACGTCCCTCCCCATGAGGAGGACGAAGAAGAATACTTCTATGATGAGAAGGATGCCAAGACTACACGCATCCTTACTCCAGAGGTATCTAAGCAACAACTCTCCGCCCTGGAGGAGAGACTGAAAGCAGTCGAAGGGCACAATTTCGACGTCAAGGAGGTGGCGGACATGTGCCTCGTGAAGAACATCCACTTCCCTCCCAAATTTAAGATCCCAGACTTCCCCAAGTACGCCGGGATGACTTGCCCAAAGAACCATCTTATGATGTTTTGTCGTAAGATGGCCGCCCATGCTGAAAACGAAAAACTCCTGATCCACTGCTTCCAGGAGAGTTTGGCAGACACAGCTCTCAATTGGTACATGCAGTTAGAGAGAGGGCAGGTCCAGAATTGGAAACAGTTGGCTGACGCTTTTCTCCGTCGTTACCGATACAACATCGATCTGACCCCCGACAGGTCAGATCTCAGGACTCTGAGCAAGAGGAACGACGAGCCCTTCAAAGCGTACGCCCAAAGGTGGAGGGAAATGGCAGCCCAGATAGAGCCTCCTTTGACGGACAAGGAGACAGTGGCTATGTTCATCGACTCACTGACCAGAGCGTACTACGATAAAGCGATAGCCAGTACCTCCAATCTTTTTTCGGACATAGTCACTGTGGGGGAAAGAGTAGAACAGGGGTTGAGGAACGGGAAGATAGCACAACCTTCCCAAGTCGGCGTCTCATTCAGGAAGCCTGCTAGCAAGAAGAAGGACGAATCTGTGCATGCAATCAATTTTGCCACTCCTTCTTCTACCACACAAACGCCCAGGCAGCCTCGCAAGAAAGAAAGGAAGTTCACTCCAATCTCCACTTCCTACGGACTGCTGCTACCTCAGCTGCTGGAAGCTAAGCTCGTGACCTGCGTCCCTCCCAAGAAACAGTTGGAGCCTCCTTACCCCGAATGGTATAAGCCAAACGAGAAATGCGCTTACCATTCGGGTTCACCCGGGCACTCTACAGAAAATTGCTTGACCCTTAAGTATCGGGTTCAAGAACTAATCGACGTCGGGTGGATTACTTTCGACGCCTCCGCTCCCAGCACAGATGACAAACCTCTGTCAAAGCCAGAGTAGCAGAGAGGGAGGACTGGGAGGATCAGCCCTAGGGTCTTTTCTTTTTAAGCTTTTCTCTATATCTCCTGCGGTCCCCGCCGTGGCGCAGGAATTTTGATTAAAAGGGCTTGTACATACATCTCATTTTCATTAATACACGAGGCATTTTGTCATATTCATTCTTTTCCCTCTTCTATTTATTATTCTTTCAAAAATAAAATTGAATAATAAAATCTATGACTAAAATAGAACCTAAAACACATCATGTCTGTGATTGATGAATCTCTGTGGACCCCGAAAATGGAAGGTGAATGGATTGAGTCCGACAGTGAGCAGGAGACCATTTCTTCGGACATGCAAAGAATGCTGGAAAACGAAACACGCATCATACAACCACATCAGGAAGAAATAGAAACTGTTAATTTGGGAAAAGAGGATGAGGAGAAAGAGGTGAACATCGACACCCAAATGGAAGGTAGCATGAAAGAGGGATTAATACAGCTTCTGAAAGAATATATGGATGTATTTGCTTGGTCATATCATGACATGCCTGGGCTCGACACGAGCATAGTGGAACACAAATTTCCACTGAAAGAGGGGTTCCGACCTGTAAAGCAAAAGCTCAGAAGAATCAAACCGGACTGCTCCTTAATGATAAAAGAGGAGGTGCAAAGGCAGTTGGATGCCAACTTTCTTGTAGTGTCCAAATACCCAGAATGGCTGCCCAATATAGTACCCATCATCAAAAAGACCGGGAAGGTCAGGGTCTGCGTGGATTATAGGGACCTCAATCGAGCAAGTCCAAAGGATGACTTTCCCCTACCGCACATAGACACACTGGTAGACCATACCGCTACCAACACGTTGTATTCCTTCATGGACGCGTATGCTGGGTACAAACAAATCAAACTGGCTGTTGAGGATAGAGAGAAAACCTCCTTCATTACACCATGGGGCACCTT
>OY731402.1:24616394-24688468 GCA_963425845.1 Sphenostylis stenocarpa | reverse complement strand
GTCTCGTCTAGCGTTGAGACGAGACGGCGGTGCGGGTCCTTCCAGACGGCGGTCTCGTCCCTTCAGGGCGAGAAACTTTATTTTCGGGCCAAAAAACCTTCCTATCTTGGTACGGGAGCCTAATAGTCTCTCCTAGTGGCTTGTTAGGCTTCGGCCGTCTTCAAATAGGACGCTTTCTGACTTTATTTGGAGGCCGGGCAAGATTTGGGGTCTACAATGCTTCTTCTTGCGGTAGCTGATCCTTTGGCTGTGGTGGCGGCTTACTGCTCTAGCTCATGCGCCGACTCCATGGGGAGTGATTTCTGTTTTGGTAAATGTTTTTGGACCTTTCTAGTAAAGTCTTCCGGTGTGCCGGGGATTCTTTATTTTTTGGCTTTTCCTGATAGCCATCCAGCTTGTTGTTTGTTGGGGATTCTTTGTTTTTGATCCTTTGGTAGTGGTCATTCGACTTTGCTGGTTGTCGGGGATTTTTGATGAGTACCTCTTAGGTAGGCAGAAATCCTCTAGGGATTTGCTGATCTTGGTGACACCTCTTGAGTAGGCGGATATCCATTGAAAATTTGTTGATTTTGATGGTGCCTCTGAGTAGGCAGATACTCCATTGAGTTTCTAGTAATGCCTCTGAGTGGGCAGATGCTTCATCGGAAGTGAAGACTTTTGGCTGCATTTGTTTTGCCTCTAACTAGGCTGATATTCCCCTATGGGGATGCTGGCTCTTGCTTTCCAGGTCTTGCCTATGTGTAGGCAAATGACATTCTGAGGATGAATCTGAAGTTTTTCCTTTGCAGTAGCCTCACTGGGGATGATCTTTCTTTTTTATTGATCCACTGGGGAATTGGTTGACTTCTCGGGGGTCAGATTTTGGTAGCCCCTTTGGGGGAATGGAATCTTTGCTCCTTAATTGATGTGGGTGCGAGCTGGCTTTTGTGGTGCTCTTATTCTGTTGAAGGAATGAAATTTCCAATTCCTTCTTTTTTGTTGATTTTTTCTTTTTCTGAGGTGACCCACTTAGGGAGCAAGGATTTTCATTTGATTTCGCCTTTTTCCGAGATATATGTAAGCCTTTTTACTTTTTAGTATCTTTTTATTACGCTGGCTTTTTTCCTTCTTTTTGGGAGGTCCATTAGGGATGAAGTTTTCTTTCTTTGGTGATCCACCAAGGAATTAGTTGACTCCCTGGGGATCTGATTTTTCTTTTCTAGGGATGGAGTCTTGGCTCCTTGATTGATGTTGATGCGAGCTAAACTTGTGAAGCTCTTATTCCACTAGAGAATGAGAATTTCTGATTCTTTTTTGTATACTTTTTAGGAGATCCACTTGAGGATTTTTATTCAGCCTTCTCTATTTTTGCCTTTTCTTTTGGATATCCTCTGGGGATGCAAGAGTTTTCTTCTTTTTTCCTTTTTTTGTTGAGCCCTTGTTGGTATGGAGATTGGACTCTTTTGACTGTTGATGATGATAGGCTCTTGAAGCCTTTATTCTCCATTGGGTAGTGTGGAGGAGACTTTGGGTGAGTGTGCTCGATGACTCATGTAGTGGTAATGCTGAGCCATGAGGAGTGTTTTTGTTTTGCCTTCGGAGTAGGAAGGGATCCTCTTGGGGATGACTAAGCCTTTCCGTCGACTTTTCTTTTATGATGTCTGATGATTGTGCCCTCTTTTATTGGGTGATGATTGGAGCTTTGACTTTTGGAAGCTTCTTATGACAACTCACTCTTCTTTCTTGAGGGAGAGCAATGTTTGGAGACTTATTACTTTCTTGTGCCTTCTTTTCTGGGTAGAAGGATGGTAGCTAGAGCTCTTGATTTTCAGAAGCTCTTATTCTGCTGAGTCGCTTGATTGACGACTTGCTCCGTTTTCTTGAGGGCATTATTTGGAGACTCAGTCTCAGTGATCCTGTTTTCAATCACAAACATGGAGCTAGTCTCCTTATATGCATGAATGCTTTTCGTTTTTTGTTATTTGTCTGAAGTAATTTTTATTTCTTTCATTTTTAACATTGACAAAGTTGTTTTGTGCGACTACTTGTGTGTGGATGCCCTAAATGCAATCTATTCTTTTTGATTGATGCATCTGGAAAAGTGACTGGCATTCTCCTATTGGACTTTTTATGATTATGATGAAGGGCCCCTCTCTTTTATTCATTTTTTGGTTTAGCCCTATCTTTTGCCTAGACCGCCCTTTTTGGGGTTTTCGGTCTAGCGGGCTGCCTTAATTTTTGCCTAGGATATCTTAGCGGACTTTTTTCCTTTTTTATGAATGCCTTAACTTTTGCCTAGACCGCCCTTTGCGGGTTTTCGATCTAGCGGGCTACCCTAACTTTTGCCTAAGAATCTCCTAGCATGCATTATTTTTTATTTTCATTTTTTGTTTCTCTTCTATTTTTGAGAGATAGGACCCTATCATATGCATGCAATGTTCGCGATATGCATCCTATAATGCTATTTCAATTAATATTTCAAAATGATTAATCAAATGTGCTTTTACTTCTGATGAGCTTCTGACATCATGTGCTTTGTCGACATGATAGGTCTGTACCAATTTTTCTATCTCGATTTTTTCATGACCGAAGAATGATTGTGTTAATTGTAGAGCGACTTGCCATGTCAAGGTGCCCCTCCCTTTCCTTGGGGATGTCAATCCTCCTATTGATTACTATCTCCACATTTCCCTACTACTTACTAGAATGCCATAGTGGTAAGGGTCAAGAGAAGAGAAAGAAGAGGATATTTAATTCAAAGGCTTGTGTTTTAAAATTTTTTTATTTTGACAAAAAATGGTTTTTGTAAGCACGGCTAGACAAGGTTGGTTAGAGTGTTTAGGCTAGTTTAAAAAATGTTTTGTTTATGGAGTGGCGTCTTCTTCTATGGCGCTTGCTATGACTGATTGACTTCCCTAGTCTGCCCTTTGGGTTTTCAGCTTAGGATGTTGTGTTTTGTTTTGTCCTAACTTTTGTCTAGGTTTCTTTTTTCTTGCTTTGGAAACCTAGCGGACTTTATTTTGTAACCCTAATTTTTGCTTAGGCTACCCTTTATGGTTGTTCAGGTTTCCTAGTGGGTTTACCCTAACTTTTGCGTAGCTCCCTTTGTGGGTTTCCTACCGAGTATCTTGTCATCTCTTTTTGGCCTTTAGCTTTTATGGGCTTCTTTTGATTTTTGTTTTCTTTTTGCACAACATTGGCGAAACACGACTTTATTTATGACTGTCACCGCCGTCAAAAAGAGGCGGTCGGAGCGACGCGATGGTTTTCGACCCTCTTGATTTTCGCGTTTTTTTTATTGGTGGTTACAACGCCTTTAGGTTGTCCGATAACCGGGCTGAACCTAGGGGCGAGGTTTTCAAAAAGGCGCTCTTGGATTGTCCGATAACCGGGCTAATCCAAAAGCTAGTTTTGAAGGGTTCTGTGGAGTCGCCACCGATGTTTTTACCGGAAACATCGGAAAAGGAATTAAAAGGCGTTGGTTTTCGAAAAACCAACTTTGGTCGTTAGAACCAGAGTTGGGTAAGAGAGTTAGTTACGTATAAAGGAAGTGTTAGTTCCTTTATGACGCCCCTTTCGGGTTCCCTAGGACAGGCCAGCTATTTTAAAAATATTTAAACCGATGAAAAGTACGCTTTTGCCCTTTTATTCTGCGGAATTTAAAATTACGACTACATGACCCTAGTATCTATTGCATAATTTAAAATTAAAGCGATAAAAGTAGAGAGGGAGAATATAAACCTCCGAAGCACGCTTTTATATTAATTCTTTTAAAAAAAGGTGCTTTGTGGCAACCCCTCACTCTACACAGCGTCGGAAACTTCTCGAAACGCCGAAAAACACTTATAGAAACACTTAGAAGCTCCGGAAATGCGTCGAAGGGATTCTAGAGAGAGAAACTTGGGTGATTTCTATAGAGAAGGAGGAGAAAAACTGTGGAAATGAGGGAATGGCGCCCCCTATTTATAGTTTTTCGCGCCTGACAGGTCGAGACCGCTGTCTCGTCTGACAGGGTCGAGACCGCCGTCTCGTCAACCGGGACCGCCATCTCGCCCTGCCAAAGTGGCGAGACCGCCGTCTCGCCCTTCGCAGGTGGTGAGATTGCTGTCTCGCCAAACGAGACGGCGGTCTCGCCATTTGCCTGAGGCGAGACGGCGATCTCGATTTCGAGACGGCGGTCTCGTCCCAAGAGGGCGAGAAACCTTATTTTTGTGCCAAAAATCCCTCCTATCCTAGTATGGGGCCTAATAGTCTCTCCTAGTGGCTTGTTAGGCTTCGTCCATCTTCGAATAGGAGGTCTTCTACTCTTTATTTGGAGGCCGGGCAAGATTTGGGGTGTACAGCTGCCCCCCCTTTGCCTGACTTGTCGGCTGTTGGCCTGTTGTGCCAGACAGATTGACAGGAAGGTAAAGGAGTTTACCCTCTTGCCCGATTACCCTTCAGATACTCCGTCTTTGCTGTTAGAAAAGTAGTTTTAGATCAAGAGGGGGGTGAATTGATCTTTGAAAGTTTTTCGCAAGTAACAGATTATCTATTTGTAAAAATAAGATTTCAAATCTGTTCTTGAATCGCAAAGCAAGCAAAAAAAAATAAACGCAGCAGCAGAATTAAAATAGGAGAATGGTTTAGAAAGATATCACCGGTGTTTATACTGGTTCACCCAATACCAGGGCTACGTACAGTCTCCAACCAAATTCCAGTTGGGTTCCACTAGATCAAATGTTTTACAGATTACAATCTTACACTTAATCTACCACAAGAACCACAATTCCAGTTCCTGCACCTAACCTTTCACCAAGAACCAAATTCCAGTTCTTGACAACCTCTACAACCAAATTCCAGCTGCAGAGAAACCAGTGTCCACAATTCAAGGCACCAAACAATACAAAAAGAATGTAAAGAAATGAAAAGAAGAAACTAGAATGCTCAGACCAGTTTTATGCAATTCTGCAGTGTGTTTCTTCTTCAAAAGAAAGCAATTTGCCTCAAGAAAGAATTTCAAAGAACTTCACAAAAACTGGCGCGAATCTTTCTTGAAAGTGTGCTAAAGTTTGCTTGCTTGATTGCTAAAGATTGATATTCAATTGTTGTGTTTAAAATGTTCAAGCCAAACTATTTTTATAGAAGATTTTCAAAACTGCTGGTTTAATCAATCTGTTAAAAGATTCTTTTAATCTGTTAAAAGTGTAGTTTTAATCTGTTAAAACTTCTTTTAATCCATTAATACGTTCTTGATTCTTTAACTGATTTGTTTTAAGCTGATACGACAACGTTTGTATCAATTAAAACTCTTTACAAAAAATCTTCTAATTTGATTTAATCTATTGTTTCGCAATTCAATCGATTAATATATTGCAAAACTTTCTTGTAAAACTTTCCAAGTTATTTTAAGCTGATAAAAATAAGTTTTAATCGATTAAAATGTTGTGTAGAAATTTTCTAAGTTGTTTTAATCGATTGAAAAATCTCATCGATCGGTCATAACTCAATTCTGATCGATCATATCGATTCTGATCGGTCATAACTCAATTCTGATCGATCATATCTGATTCTGATTGGTCATAATTGCATTCTGATCGATCATCCTAAATGTTAAGTGGATTTAATCGATTAAAACCAAGTTGTATCGATTAAAATACTGCAAAAACACTTCTCACGAACATTCTAAGTGATTTTAATCGGTTATTTCAAAAGCTGTATCGAGTTAAAAACTTGTTTAAGAAAGCTTTTGTCAAAATACTTTGTTTTTAACTTGTTTAAACGATTTTAGAGGCATTTTGCAAAATCTTTTAAGTGAAGAAACCTCATGCAGCGAGAAAAGATAAAAATGATTATACCTAAGCATAGCAGCGGACACACTAATCTCTCTACTCTTTTATCTAAGTGACTGTTGACCGCTACAAAGTTGACTTTAACTTTATCTTTGATTTCATCAAATCAACAGGATCTTTGTCAGAGTATTTCAATAAGATCTTCATCACTTATAGTCTCCCCCTATTTGATGAAGACAAACACCACTTTGAAAAATAACTCTGGAAAAGAAGTCACTTGATAAAACAGATTAGTGAGTAATAAAGAAATGAATTATTTTCCTATTTCTCCCCCTAAATGGTTGCTTCCTAAATAAAGAATTATCTCTAATCAAAAGTAAAGCAACTAAAGCAACTATTTCTCCCCCTAAATTGTTGCTTCCTAAATAAATAATTATCTCTGATCAAAAGTAAAGCAACTAAAGAAACTATTCTCCCCCTTTTGACTTCATCAAAAAGAATAGGGAACAGAAGAGAAACAATGCAAATGTATGTAATAAGTTTTAGATTTTGAAAATTAAAAAAAATGAATACGATATCTTACTCATGTAAAGATCAATCAAAGTTGATTCAAACTTATCTTCATTAACACGTTTGTAATGAATACAATTAACACGTGTAAAGATAAGGGAATCACGCTTTAGTAGCATGTTACAAGAACAACCATTAACTAAAGCCTTTAATTTTTCTTTCCGAATAAAAATCGATTAAAAACGAGGAAAAAATCGATTAAAAAGTTCTTGTTAATGATTTTAATCGATTGAAATAAAGTTTTAATCGATTAATCTAGTGAAGGATTTTGAAAGTATGAAACATAAGTGCATTTAATCGATTAATTCGACATTTAATCGATTAAAACGAGTAAAGAAAAATGTTGTATAAATTATTTTAATCGATTTAAAAGATTTTTTATTGATTAAAACAACCAGTTTTTGAAATCTAAGTAATGTTTGATGCAAATTTATGCCTAATCTAGTATAAATTTTGTAAAACTGATCATCTAGAAGGATGTTTAACAATAATATCAACTACATCGATTAAATTTTAACCAATAGATCCAACAGAATCAGAATAAAATCTTATTTAGCTAATTTAACTGATGTAAGCTAGTTTATAAAGATTTTTAATCGATTGATACGCAGTTTAATCGATTATTTTGTTGTGAAAAGTGTTTCCTTTAATCAATTTAATCGATTAAATCCATTTTGTATCAGCTAAAACTCTCAGGGATCTATGTAAAATTCTATCTAGGTTTTCCTAATTCGACTTAAAACCTACATTATATTAATCACAGCTAAAAATTTTGTTTCTGGTTAATAACCAGTTAATATTACAGTCCATAAAAGAGAATTTAGAAGCAAAAGAAATATGACGTAAAGAGAAAAGAAAAAAAATAAGAATGGACCCTTGTCGTCCAAGGACTCAATCATCCCAGTTTCCTTGATTGAGCTGCATGTCTTCCAACTTAGTGTAAATGTCAGCAATCTGGTGTCCAAGATTGGTGAACTGATTATTAGTCTGTTGAAAATGTTGATAGGTCATCTGCATGTGCTTTCTCTGGTTTTCCTGCTAGGTGGCCATTTGAGAAAGAATTGTCCTTTCAAATTGAGACAGAGGAGTCCCACGGTCAGGCTGCTCCATGTAGGGGATGATCTCCATATTTTCATATGAAGCTTGACCACTGGTAGATTCTGGACCCTCTGCAGCAGCTGGAGAGGAAGGAATTTGGCCCTGATCTTCATCTTCATCTTCTTCCTCACCCTCAGACATTCCAGCATCCACCTTAGAAATCCATTCATCATCAATTTTAATAAACGCCATTTTTCGTAGGGTTGAGTCATCAATCTCATTTGATGCTTTCGGAGTTTCTACATACTCCCCTTCTAAATCCACTGCAAAATGTCTAAAAAATTTATTGATCAACAAAGCATAAGGTAATTTGTAATCAGCAAGCCTCTTGGCTTTTACCATGTGGTCTTTAATAACATAGACCAGTTAACCCGAATCCTATTTTCAATGCAGTACATGAGAGCCAAATCACCCTCATTGAGTATAGCATGGTTACTCCCCCTTAGAGTAAGCATCCATGCAATAATGAAGGCAATAATTCTTGAGTCAAGCCTCATCTTCCCAGCATTGAAAATTCTAGCCGAATCATTTTGGTCTTTAAGACAGGTGCGAAAAAATTGAGTTTTATTAAACTCTGGTAATTCAGCAATATTACCTCTACAGATTTTTACCCCAACATCTTTGAGGCCAGCAACTTCATCCCAAATGTCAGGAGTAATGACCAAATTGACTCCTTTTACCTGAGACCTTAAGGTGGAGCCACTGACAGTGAGATTTGCATAGAAAACTCTTACCAGATCTGGTTGAATATTGCCAGTATATTCCAAAAAATTCTTTAGTTTTTTATTCTTTAGTTTCCTTCTTAATGAAGTGAATCCTTCTTCATCCAGCCACGCGAACCTTATGAATTTGGGGATTACAAGCTGCTTTTGACTAAAATTAGTGATGAAGTTATTCATCTTATCTCTATCACCACTGAACCAATTTTCAAGGTGGCCTCCCTGATTTCCAGCAGAGGAAGACTCTCCTTTCTGCTTCCTTCTTGATTTTGATCTTCTGAGCATCTTATTGTATAGTTTTAGAGAGGGATTTTGAAACGTGAGTACAAGAAGAAAGAAAGAAGAAACTTGAACTAGAGACTGAAGAATTAGAATAATGGTCTTCAAGTGAGCAAGAAGAGTCACGAATGTCAAATTTTGTGAATTGTAGTCCAATTCGTCAGAACCTGCAAAATCAGCTTTAATTACATATGTCCCCTTGACTGAGAACACGGGCACAAATTCTTGTACAGTTGGTGTATCAGCTAAACTGTTCTTGGGAAGATGTTTGACTTGGTCAAAGAATATTTAAAAGTATTATGCAGATTTTGATTACCATATAAACTTGGGATTTTAACTTTGATTTGCTTACCAATTTTCAATTGGATGTTATAAAACTAATTTTCAGAAACAAATTAATCGATTAACCAACTAATTAACCTATTAATTTGATCTTTAATACTAGATTTGAAAATACTACAGTGAAATAATCGATTAATTCATAAAGGAATCGATTAGTCTTGTACAGGATGAAATTAATAAACTGATAACAAAATTTAAATCGATTAAAACGAAAAAGAATTGATTAATTTTGACATCTTAGTGTTTTTAGTTGATATAAATTCTTTTTAATCGATTAAAATAGCTAGACTCAAATCCTGAGAACATTTAATCGATTAATTCGCATTTCAATCGATTAAAACGGTACGGACAAATTTTCTGATATCCTCTGTAAGTTATTTTAATCGATTAATATTGTTTTATATCAATTAAAACAATCAGTTTATGAAAACAGAACCTAATTTGCTACTTTGAACATCAAGGGACTCCCAAATTTTGTTCCTGCAAAACAAATTTAACATGTTTCTGGTACCCTTTTATAATTACTGGGTCCAATCAGGTTATTTGAAATGACTTTAACTTTGGAATCCATTTCATTCTACCTTTAGGAATAGCATACTTTTTAATTCTACAGTACTTTACTGAATGACCTCTTTTCATGCAGTAAAAACATTTAATCATAGAGTATGATTTCCTATTTACATTTGTTTTTTTGACTTTCATTCTAGATTTAAATCCTATGCCAGATTTGTCAAAAATTAGTTTTTGTGACCCAAGTAAAACGTCAAGATTAGCTTGCCTTGTGTAAATCTTGAAACGGTTTGTGATAAAAAATCAATTTTCTTTTGTAATTCTGAACAATTATTACAGGGTTTATTACATGCACAATCAGAATTATCATGAATAAATTTTAAGAAATCACAATCAGTTTCATCTTCAAGAATTCTCTTTTCAAGAGAGTCTACTTTATTTACTAGCCAATTATTCAATCCTTTTAGCCTATCATTTTCTTTTTGTAGTTTCTTAGCCTCTTCATGCATTTCATTAAATGCTTCTTGTAATGAATTATAATCCACTAAGTTTGAAGAAGAATTAGAACTTACACTGCTGGATTGAAGGTTTTGATTTTCCATTAGACACAGGTTGGCTTCTTCATTGTCAGAATTGTTTGTTGAAGAAGTGTCATTGTCATCCCATGTTACGTAGGCTCTTCTTTTGACTTTCTCTTCTTTCTTGTCATTATATTTGTTCTTTTCTGGGCACTCCACTCTTACATGGCCACGCTTACCACGACCATAGCATTTAAAGTTAGAAGAATCGGTTTTTTCTCATACCTTTTATGTTTTTCCTTGTCTTGAATCTTTTTCTTGAGAAACTTGTTGAATTTTCGACGAGCAGTCCAAGATTCTCACTTTCCTCCTCAGATTCTTGATTTCTTTCTTCAACTTTGAGTGCTATACTTCTGCTTTTCTTCTCAGAGACTTCTTGTTCATTAAATCTGTTAATTTCCATTTCATGTTCTCTGAGTTTGCCAAATAGAGAAGCTGTTATCATGACGGACAAATCCTTTGACTCTGAAATTGTTGTGACCTTTGGCTGCCAAGACCGTCAAGACATTTCAAGACTTTAATATTTAATTCTTCTTTATCAAAGGTTTTACCTAGGCCCATTAGATGATTAATGATGTGAGTGAATCGCTTCTGCACATCTGCAATACTTTCACCAGTTTGCATTTTGAGCAGCTCATATTCTCTTATGAGAGTATGCTTTCTAGCTCTCTTTACATCCGTTGTCCCCTCATGAGTGACCTCAAGAACATCCCACATCTCCTTGGCAGATTTGCATTGGGATACCCTGAAAAACTCATCCATGTTAAGTTCAGAAGTAATTATATTTTTAGCAGTGCAATCATTTTGAACTTTTTTCTTTTCCTCATCATTTAGACTGGACCATTCTTTTTCTGTAATTAAAGGGCCATTAGAAATTACATCCCAAACATTTCTATCAATGGATTCAATAAAGATCTTCATCCTAATTTTCCAAAAAGGATAATCTGTTCCACAAAATAGGGGAGGTCTGTTAATAGAAGCTCCCTTAGAAAACGGTAATCTGTTTTCAACCATGGATCGAAGAACTTGAAAAACTTTCAAGCACCTCGCTCTGATGCCAATTGTTAGAAAAGTAGTTTTAGATCAAGAGGGGGGGGGGGTGAATTGATCTTTGAAAGATTTTCGCAAATTACAGATTATCTATTTGTAAAAATAAGATTTCAGATCTGTTCTTGAATCACAAAGCAAGCAATAAAAAATAAACGCAGCAGCAAAATTAAAATAGGAGAAAGATTTAGAAAGATATCACCGGTGTTTATACTGGTTCACCTAATACCAGGGCTACGTCCAGTCTCCAGCCAAATTCCAGTTGGGTTCCACTAGATCAAATTTTTTACAGATTACAATCTTACACTTAATCTACCACAAGAACCACAATTCCAGTTCCTGCACCTAACCTTTCACTAAGAACCAAATTCCAGTTCTTGACAACCTCTACAACCAAATTCCAGCTGCAGAGAAACCAGTGCCCACAATTCCAGGCACCAAACAATACAAAAAGAATGTAAAGAAATGAAAAGAAGAAACTAGAATGCTCAAACCAGTTTTATGCAATTCTGCAGTGTGTTTCTTCTTCAAAAGAAAGCAATTTGCCTCAAGAAAGAATTTCAAAGAACTTCACAAAAACTGGCGTGAATCTTTCTTGAAAGTTTGCTAAAGTTTGCTTGCTTGATTGCTAAAGATTGATATTCAATTGTTGTGTTTAAAATGTTCAAGCCAAACTATTTTTATAGAAGATTTTCAAAACTGCTGGTTTAATCAATCTGTTAAAAGATTCTTTTAATCTGTTAAAAGTGTAGTTTTAATCTGTTAAAACTTCTTTTAATCCATTAATACGTTCTTGATTCTTTAACATATTTGTTTTAACTGATACGACAACGTTTGTATCAATTAAAACTCTTTACAAAAAATATTCTAATTTGATTTAATCTATTGTTTCGCGATTCAATCGATGAATATACTGCAAAACTTTCTTGTAAAACCTTCCTCTTTTGGCACAAAGACTGACTATGGCCTTAGTGCTAAGCATGGTCGAAAGGCTGGAGAGTGGGGGCCCTATAATGGGGGCACCTTGGGGGCCTTAGCCTTGGTGAGAACAGTTATAACCTACCTTCGCCAATGCACTTTTCTGCAGGAAAACCCTACCTCGTGATTAAAATGACTTCTCGCCAGTTCGCGGATGTCGCCGCCGTAAAAAAAGAGAGGCGGTTGGAGCGACGCGATGGTTTCAACCCTCTTGTTTTTGCATTTTTTATGGGTGGTTACAACGCCTTTAGGTTGTCCGATAACCGGGCTAACCTAGGGGCGAGGTTTTCGAAAGGTCGTCCTTGGGTTGTCCGATAACCGGGCTAACCCAAGGACTAATTTTGAAGGGTTCTGTGGAGTCGCCACCGATGTTTTTACCAGAAACATGGGTGTCGCCGCCGTCTTGAAAAGACAGAAGGTCGGTCGGAGCGACGCGATGGTTTTTTTCGACCCTTTTATTTTTCGCGTTTTTTATGGGTGGTTACAACGTCTTTAGGTTGTCCAATAACCGGGCTAACCTAGGGGCGAGGTTTTCGAAAGGTGTCCTTGGGTTGTCTGATAACCGGGCTAACCTAAGGACTTTATTTATTTTGGGTTCTATGGAGTCGCCACTGATGTTTTTATCGGAAACATCGGAAAAGGTTTAAAAAGGCGTTGGTTTTCGAAAACCAACTTTGGTCATTAGAACCAGAGTTGGGTAAGGGAGTTAGTTACGTGGTAAAGGAAGTATTAGTTCCTTTACTACGCCCCTTTCGGGTTCCCTATGATAGGCCAACTTTTTATGTTAATAAATAAACCGAAAAATACTCTTTTGCCCTTTTTATTGTGCGCAATTTAAAATGATGACTACATGGCCCTAATCTATTGCATAATTTAATTTAAAGCAGTAAAAAGTAGAGAGGGAGAATTTGAACCTCCGAAGCAAGCTTTCTTTGTTATTTCTCTTTTAAAAGAGGGTGCTTTTTGGCAGCCCTTCACTCTACAAGACGTCTGAAACTCTTCTAGACGCCGAAAAAACGCTCTCAAAGGCACTCAGAAACTCCGGAAATGCGTCGGAGGGATTCTAGAGAGAAGTTTTAGAGAGAAGGGAGAGCTAGAAGCTTGTGGTGTGTGGAAATGAGGGGGGGAGAGCCCCTATTTATAAGTTTTCGTGCTGTTAGGTGGCGAGACCGCCGGTCTCGTCTAACAGGGTCGAGACCGCCGTCTCGACTGCCAAACGTGGCAAGACCGCCGTCTGGGGAAATGAGACCGTCGTCTCGCCCTTCGCAGGTGGCGAGACCGTCGTCTCCTCAAGCAAGACGACGGTCTCGCCACTTGCATGAGGCGAGACGGCGATCTGGGAAATCCAGACGGCGTTCTCGTCCCAACAAGGCGAGAAACCTTATTTTTTGTACAGAAACTCCCTCCTATCCTAGTATGGGGCCTAATAGTCTCTCCTAGTGGCTTGTTAGGCTTCATCCATCTTCAAATAGGAGGTCTTCTGGTCTTTATTTGGAGGTCGGGCAAGATTTGGGGTCTACAGCTGCCCCCCCTTTACCTGACTAGTCAGTTGTTGGCCTGTTGCGCCAGACAGATTGGCAGGAAGGTAAAGGAGTTGACCCTCTTGCCCGGTTGCCCTTCAGATGTTCCGTCTATGCGGCGGGTGATCTTTTGGGGAAAATTGTGTATTTGTGCACTTCTAGGATACTACTTCTGACGTAGACGATCCCTTTGGTTAACATGTGGTAAAACCTCAGGATACTCCTTCTGACGGTAGCCGATCCTTCGGTTGATGGGTATAAACCCCCCATCAGGCTGGTAGTTGCAGTCCGTTGTGTGGGACTGGATGGGTATGAACCCCCCATCAGGCTGGTACAGTCCGTTGTGTGGGACTGGATGGGTATGATCCCCCCATCAGGGTGGTACAGTCCGTTGTGTGGGACTGGATGGGTATGATCCCCCCATCAGGGTGGTACAGTCCGTTGTGTGGGACTGGATGGGTATGATCCCCCCATCAGGGTGGTAGTGCGACTTACTGATCCGGCTCGAGCGCAGATCAGGCGCAACGCGTGCGCAGGTTGATAGGTATAAACCCCCTATCAGGCTGGTACAGTCCACTGCGTAGGACTGGTGGTAGTGGCGGCTTACTGTTCAGGTGGCCCATGCGCCGTTCAGGCACTCCTTGTGTGCTGGTTGATAGGTATAAACCCCCTATCAGGCTGGTACAGTCCGATGCGTAGGACTGGTGGTAGTGGCGGCTTACTGCTCGGGTAGCTCATGCGCCGGCTCTCTGGGGAGTGTTTTCTGTGTTTGGTTGATTGTTCTTGGACCTCTTGAATGGTCATCCGGGCTGTGCCGGGAACTTTTGTTGATGTTCTTTTGATGATGATTATCCGATCCTTGCTGGTTGGTCGGAGGGGTCTTGGTTTTGTTCGACTCTTGCTTGGTAGTCGAAATTTTGTTGGTTGAGGTGATGGCTTAATCCTGCCTTTTTTCTCGCGGTTTTATCTCTTTTTTCTCGCGATTTAGGATTTTGGCTTTTTTCTTGAGCGTATGCCTTTTCTCGTAGTTTTCTTTTTGTTACGCTTGACTTCTTTGGGAAGGATGGCAAAAGGGTCAGTGAAGTCGTACCGGGATGTCTTTATGCAAACATGAAGATGATCTTCTTGACATGAATGTTTGTCTATGTACTTTTGTTTGTTTTACTTTTGACAAAGTCATTTTTGTGCGACTATTTGTGTGTGGATGCTATTGATGCAATTTTGGTTGAGGACATCTAGAAAATGACCGGTACTTCTTTTTTGTTCTTTCGTGACTATTCTTTTTTGCACTTTTGTTTTAACCCTATCTTTTGCCTAGACCGCCCTTTGCGGGTTTTCGATCTAGCGGGTTTTAATAAAGATTTTGGTGGGCTTTCTTTTCCTTTTATAAAAGCCTTTTCTTTTGCCTAGACCGCCCTTTGCGGGTTTTCGATCTAGCAGGCTACTCTATATTTTTTTACTTGGGACGACCCTGATTGGTGATGCGCGTCTTTTGTTTTTATGCTTTCTCGAATTGCTTGTTTTATGCATGCTCATATTTCGTTAATACAGAGGCATTTACACAAGTAGGTAAAGAGAAGAAAAGACAATTTTATTGATATAAATAGATGGTCTATTTTTACATGGGGGTTTACAATAGAGTTTGTAAGCATGGCTGGCCCAGGTTGGCTAAACTGTATGAGGGTGCCACAATCATGTCTGTGATCTCTGTTTCCCCGTGTTTTCCTGGTCCCTTCAGTTGAGATGCTTGAACCCGGAGTGAAGACTATGCGAAGTCTGCTTGCTTTTGTGAAGTTATTACCTTAGTCGCCTTTGCAGTTTTCGGCTAAGGTAATCATTGCTCTGTTTTTCTCTTATTCTTTTTTTTTTTTTTTTTTGAAACCTCTAGTTTTTGCGTAGGACGTGTCCTACCGAGGAATGTAGACCCTATCTTTTGCCCAGGACGCTCTTTGCGAGTTTTCATCCTGACGGGTCATGAGCAATGTCTTTAGGCGTAATATTTCTTAACTGCATCTGAATTGACAGGGTACCGGAGCTCTTCTCCGTCCACATTGGTGAGTATATTTGTATTCTAATTTTTAAATAATATAATGGTATATTGGTATAGTATATTTGTATTCTAATTTTTAAATAAACTAAAATTACGCTAAATGTATAATAATATATGAGAGGATAATAAATTTAATCCAATTACTTTTATAAATATATAAATATAAAATCTATAAAATATTAAAAATGATATTATATTTTTAAAAACAAATATTAGAAAAAGGTTTAAAAACTAGTATTATCTTAAATTTATTAAAAGTATAATTAAATCTCTATTTTTTTAAATTTTTTTTTTAACTTCTCAATTCTACATTTTTGTAAATTCTATCATTATATTATCATACTCATTATATCAAAATGTTAAATACTTTTAAATATTAAAATTAACTTTATCAAAAATTAGGAAAAAAATAATAATCCAAAAGAGTTTAAAAATATATTATAATATTGTCAATTTTGAGTTTAATTATATTGTTCATTCTCAAAGTAGAAAAATATATTGTAATTATTTTAATTTAATAAAATATAATTTAAAATTTTAATACTAAAATTAAAAGATTAAATAATAATAAATTTAATTCTTTAAATTCAGTAGCTAGAAACTAAAATTATAGTTTCTCTGTTTTAAATAATTAAAATAAATATTTAAAAATAAAAATCAAAACTAGTATTATCTTAAATTTATTAAAAGTGTAATTAAATATCTATTTTCTTAATTTTATTTGTTTCAAACTTCTCAATTCTACATTTTTGTAAGTTCTATCATTATATTATCATCCTCATCTCCTCCCATGTTCTACTTTATCTTTATAATAGTCAATATTCTTAACTAATTTATAGTTTTAATTATAATTTTTTAGTATATATTTCAGAAATTAATCAATTCTAATCTATTATTTGAAAAAATAATCAATTCTAATCAATAATTTAGAAAACTAATCGATTATAATTAATTATTTGAAAAATTATCAAATATGATCGATCATTTCAAAAATCTAATCGATCAGAATCAAATATCGCTCGAGCGAGACTAGAGTCGCTCAAGCGAAATACAACCCGAGAATACCAATTTTGTGCAGGGGGCGTTTCGCTCAAGCGAGAAGGTTGTCGCTCAAGCGAGATACAGTTTAGATAGTGGTTACACAGAAGCTGCTCTTAAAATCTCACTTAGATAGCGGTTAACCTGGAACCGCTATTATATGGTTTCAATTATGATCGATCAGAATGCAATTATGATCGATCATAATGAAAACTTACATTAACTATTTTTTTATATTATGTTTTTAAATTTTCTATTAGAGAAAACCTTTCGAAATTCAAAATGTTAAATACTTTTAAATATTAAAATTAACTTTATCAAAAATTAGGAAAAAAAATTAATCCAAAAGAGTTCAAAAATGTATTATAATATTGTCAATTTTGAGTTTAATTATATTGTTCATTCTCAAAGTAGAAAAATATATTGTAATTATTTTAATTTAATAAAATATAATTTAAAATTTTAATACTAAAATTAAAAGATTAAATAATAATAAATTTAATTCTTTAAATTCGAGTAGCTAGAAACTAAAATTATAGTTTCTCTGTTTTAAATAATTAAAATAAATATTTAAAAATAAAAATCAAAACTAGTATTATCTTAAATTTATTAAAAGTGTAATTAAATATCTATTTTCTTAATTTTATTTATTTCAAACTTCTCAATTCTACATTTTTGTAAGTTCTATCATTATATTATCATCCTCATCTCCTCCCATGTTCTACTTTATCTTTACAATAGTCAATATTCTTAACTAATTTATATTTTTAATTATAATTTTTTAGTATATATTTCAGAAATTAATCAATTCTAATCTATTATTTGAAAAACTAATCAATTCTAATCAATAATTTAGAAAACTAATCGATTATAATTAATTATTTGAAAAAATTATCAAATATGATCAATCATTTCGAAAATCTAATCGATCAGAATCAAATATCGCTCGAGCGAGACTAGAGTCGCTCAAGCAAAATACAACCCGAGAATGCCAATTTTGTGCAGGGGGCATTTCGCTCGAGCGAGAAGAGTGTCGCTCAAGCGAAATACATTTTAGATAGCGGTTACACAGGAACTGCTCTTAAAAGCTCACTTAGATAGCGGTTAACCTGGAACCACTATTATATTGTTTCAATTATGATCGATCAGAATGCAGTTATGACCGATCAGAACTATTTTAATCGATTAAATCTCGTTTCAATCGATTAAAACAATTTCTGCACAGCGTTTTAATCGATTAAAACTTATTTTTATCAGTTAAAATAACTTGAAAAGTTTTACGAGAAAGTTTTGCAGTATTTCAATCGATTGAATCGCGAAACAATCGATTAAATCAACTTTGAAGATTTTTTGTAACGTGTTTTAATTGATATAAACGTTGTCGTATCAGTTAAAACAAATCTGTTAAAGAATCAAGAACGTATTAATGGATTAAAAGAAGTTTTAACAGATTAAAACTGCACTTTTAACAGATTAAAAGAATCTTTTAACAGATTAATTAAACCAGCAGTTTTGAAAATCTTCTATAAAAACAGTTTGGCTTGAACTTTTTTAACATACATTGAATATATCATCTTTTACACATCCT
This sequence comes from Sphenostylis stenocarpa, assembly GCA_963425845.1. Taxonomy (NCBI): domain Eukaryota; kingdom Viridiplantae; phylum Streptophyta; class Magnoliopsida; order Fabales; family Fabaceae; genus Sphenostylis; species Sphenostylis stenocarpa. The sequence goes on along the minus strand of OY731402.1, from coordinate 24,670,401 downwards.
TGAGCAATCAATCAATCGCTAATTGCGATCGAATTAAAGTGGGGGTTGGCTCGAGGTTAGAGTTCGACGTCACTAGGGTATGCGTTAGGGTTCGAGCTCCGCTGGGTTTGCGTTGGGTTTCACAGGCATGACAATTGGGTTTGACTTGACATTGGGGTACGATGTCGCCGAGTTGGGGTTCGGCCTCGAGTTCGTCGAGGTTGAGGTCGGGGTTGAGATTCGAAGTTGCTTGGGTTTTGATTGGGTGTTTTGGTCACTCGGATTTGAGATTCAAGGTCACTGGGTTGGATTTCAAGCTTGAGGTCAGGTCATGCATGCTTGGGTTAAAGATCTTCGAAGCTGAATAGAAGGGTGGAGGATTGGGGTTGGAGAGACGAAGGTGATTAAGCTCGAACAATGGTGGATAGTCACTGGTACAAGGTCACAAAGAGGGAGTGAAATTGTGAGCGGGAAGGTGAATTTGGGAGGGCTGTCAGCATGAAGAACACAAAATTTTGGAGGATTATCAGTGCGAAGAAGATGAAAGTTGGGAGGGTAACAGAGAGGGAGTGAAAATTAGATACTAATTAGAATAATTAAAAAAATTAAAAAATTAAATTAAATAATAAAAAAGTAAATTAAATAATAAAGTGGCTGAAATAGTAACCGATTTATTGTGACCGAAAATTTAGTTACTATTTCAGTTACTAAATTAAAAAATAATAATTTGGTTACTGATTCAGTCACTAATAGTAACTAACTTTTTCAGTCACTGATTTCGGTTACTATTTGACATTTTTCTAGTAGTGTCAATCGACGTCCGAATAAAGAAAGGAAAGCTTCCCGGAGGTCCCAGAACACAAAATCTGGCAAAAACAGTCGAGATGGTCGTCCCAGAAGTTGGGATGGCTGTCCCAGAAGCCCAGACGGTCGTCCCAAGTTTTAGACGGCCGTCCCAACTTGTTTTGAGGCTCGGAACGGCCGTCCCAAATCCCAAACGGTCGTCCCAACTTCCCCAGACGACCATCCCTAATTTCCAAGATCCAGACGGTCGTCCCAAGCTGCCAGGCTGTGAAAACTATAAATAGGAGGCTCATTTGCCACTTTTTCAGACCCCAGACACTTGTCTTCTCTCCCTACTTCGAATGAACTCTCCGATTGCCTTAAAAAGGTAACAATCGGTTAAGAAATTGTATTTCAGCATTCGATTTTTCTTTAAAATTTAGTTGAGTCGATATTGTATTATGGGAGGAGAGTCTTTGTAGAGCGGGGATTGCCAAAACGTATCCTCACAGGTAAAGATTTGTAATACAAAGCTTGCTACGGAGGTTCTTTTCACTTCTCTTCTCTTTTATTGCTTTATTTTATTGCTTTATGTATGCAATATGAAATAAAGTCATGTAGATAGTCATTTTTTCAATATTATGCAATAAAATAGGGTAATAGCGTAATTTCTCGTAATCTTCACTTAATGAATGAATCCGTCATAGGGAACCCGAAAGGGGCGTTATGGGGTGCTAACACCTTCCCCACAGGTAACTAACTCCCTTACCCAACTCTGGTTATAATGGCCAAGTTTGGTTTTTATTAAAATCAACGCCTTGTTATCCTTTTCCAATGTTTACGGTCAAAACATTGGTGGCGACTCCATAAGAACCCCTTTTCGAAAACCTTGCTTTTATTAGAGGATAGTTCAGTTGTTGAGCACCTCGAAAGCAATGAACACATTTAAAAATAAAAACACGAGTCTAAACCATCTTTTCGCGACCGTTCGCATAAACGTTCGAGATGTCCCTACACGTCGGAACGGACGGCGGCGACATTGACGATTTAGTTCCTTTTTCAACCCATACTCTTCTATTTTTAATTTTAGGCTTTTTCAAGGGAACATGATAGTTTCCTCTATTTTGAACAATAACAACTTTCTCATTATAATTATCACTTATTTCCTTCTTAGCTTTATCAAGAAAATGTCTAAATAAATCAAGTTCATATTCATGCTCTTTACATGATGCACATGCTATATTCTTATTATCCTTTTCTTCTAAACATACAATTTTCGTTTTTAATGTTTCCTTTTCCTCTAAACATACAATTTTCGTTTTTAAGGACTCCACCTCTTTTTCGGATTTGTTCAAACATTTTTTCACAAATTTGTATTCATTTTTCAAGTCCTTAAAAGCATTAAACAATTCATCATATGCATTTTGTAATTCATCAAAGTTATTTTCATCATCACTTGAGGAAGAGTCGGGATCACTAACCTCAAAGTCGGAAGATATATTGTCTTTTGCCATCAAGAAAATGTTAGCTTCTATTTCCGAATCACTTGACTCCGAACTTGAGTCACTATCATCCCAAGCAATGTAGGCTTTCTTCTTGAAGAATTTCTTGCCTTTGTTATCTTCATTCTTCTTGTTTGGACATTCGGTTTTTACATGTCCTGTTTCACCACAACCATAACATTTGATATTTAAAGAAGTACTTTCTCTTACCTTTCCCTTACCTTTGAAAGGTTGCTTTCCTTTGGTTTTCATAAACTTGGTAAATTTCTTTATCATAAGAATCAATTGTTCTTCTTCTTCATTTTCTGAGTCTTCTTCTTCCTTCTTTTTCTTACTCTTGGAAATTTCAATTTTGAGGCTAGGTTCCTCTTTTGGTGTTGACCTTCTTCACCATTTAGTCTTCCAAGTTCAAGTTCGTGCTCTCTCAACTTTCTAAAGAGCGCTGCCATAGACATTGTTGCTAGATTTTGTGACTCCGTGATGGTCGTCACCTTAGGTTGTCATTTCCTATCCAAAGATTTCAAGATTTTTACATTTAATTCATCAACATAAAAAATTTTACCTAATCGAGTGTGATGATTCACTATGTGTGTGAAACGCTTTTGAACGTCAAAGATTGTTTCTCCTTGTTGCATCCGGAACATCTCATATTCATGGATCAAAGAATTCTTCCATGCTCTTTTTACATCGTCGGTAAGCTGTTGAACATACAAGGACTTGATGTTGAACTTACATGGACATGAAGCTTGTTGATTTTGATGATGATTCAAGAACAAATAACTTAGAGAGTTGAAGACTTGTTTTATTGTGTAATAACTCTGTTTTGATTAGTTTGAGTCCGTAATATTAGAGTTTAAGATAGCCGGTACATAGTATGCACTTTAGAAGCTTCAAAAACTCATATTTATTAGTTTGCCTCGGGTTTAATCGATTAAAACATCAGATAATCGATTATTACGGTGAGAAAAACCATTTTACGTATCTCGTTCACTTGTAATAATCGATTAACACACCTGTTAATTGATTAATAGGCTAGTTAATCGATTAAAGCAGAGAGTTTTGGGGTTCGTTGATTTTGGCTTCGTAATAATCGATTAACACTTCATTTAATCGATTATTTCAGTCAGATTTTGATTTTCAACTTCAAATTAAACCTATTTTCGAAAACCCTAATCCCAATACTCTCTAGTTCCGAAAATCCCAATTCCCAAACCCTAATTTCTCTACTTAAGGTTCTCTAAGGCTCTCAGAAATTTGAACAACCTTTTTCAAACAAAAGTTAAGTGCTATGAGTGCTAGAGAACTGTTTGTTGGAGGAAAAAGAGGATTTTGGAACCTGGTGTGCGCTAGAAGCGATAAGAATCACTAAGTGGAGTTCTTAGTGGATTGTGTATTGTGCCGTCTGCGGGGAAAGTTGTTCTTCATCTCTTGTGGGTTTCAAGAGAGGTGTTTTCTTTACTTTATCTTTTCCATTGTTATTTGTTGTAAAAACTTTGATTATAGTGACGAGTGTTAATCCTCTGTTTGAGTGATTAGCAAGCTGGACGTAGGGTCTTTTGATTCAAACCAGTATAAATCTCCGTGTAAGACTCTATCTCTATTCTATTTACGTTTACACAACTTTTTTAATCAGGAAAATTTGGGGAAAAATTTTAAAACCTAATTTTTGTTAAGAAACCAATTCACCCCCCTCTTGGTTTTTGTCCAGACAACGCGAACATTCCATTGCGCGATTCTAACGAGTAACTTCATGAGTTACTCTTAACATTTCCCACATTTCTTGAGCACTTTTACAAACAGAGATCCTGTAAAACTCATCAAGGGTTAAAGTAGATGAAATAATATTTTTAGCCCTAACATCATATTGGGTTTTTCTATTTTCTTCAGCCGTCCATCTAGAAAATGGTTTTGATACTTCTACTCCGTTTTCTGAAATTTTAGGAATAATAGGACTGTTTAAAATTGCGTCCATATCACCAAGTGCGCCATTACTTGCAGCATCAATCATACTTCTTTCCATGTTGTTCAGTCCCTTGTAAAATATTGAAGCAGCAGTTGTTCGGAGATTTGATGGTGGGGACAACTTGCACATAACTTCTTGAATCTCTCCCGGTACTCATAGAGGTTTTCTCCAACTTGATGCCCGATTCCTAAGATATCCTTTCCGATTGCGGTGGTTCGGAGGAAGGGAAGAATTTCTCCAAGAACATCCTTTTGAGATCATCCCAGCTAGTAATGAACCTGGGAGCTAATTAGTACAACCAATCCTTTTCAACTCCCTCCAAGGAATGAGGAAAAGCCTTCAGAAACACATGGTCTTCTTGGACATTCACAGGTTTCATGGTGGAACAGACAATGTGAAATTTTTTTAAGTGTTTGTGAGGATCTTCACCTGCAAAACCATGAAACTTGGGCAACAAGTGTATGAGTCCAGTTTTAAGAACATAAGGCACATCTTCATCAGGATACTAGATACATAAGCTATCATATGTGAATTCAGGAGCAACAAGCTCCCTAAGTGTTCTCTCACAAGGTCCAATAGGTTGATCACCCATGTTATCAATTTGGAAATTATTATAAGAACTCGAATAGCAATGGTAGACCGTGAACAAGTACACCAGGTAGGTTACCAGGAAAGAGAGGTGGGTCTCTAATGGATACGCTTAAGTACCAAGTCTTTCCTAGCCAGAACCCTCCTAGACATGCACTCTCACACTATCAAGCTATATCTAGAGTTTCCTATGAGAATGGTTTTCAAAAATTTTCTTTCAATGATGACTTATCGGAAAATAAAAAAATTCCTGCAAGAATGGTTAGGAAGCACACAAGAAAAAAATATATTTTTATTTTAATAAAGCTAGAAAAACAAATAAAAAAAATTTTGAATTTTGAAAGTTTTTTTTATAAAGCTAAAAAAATTGATTTTTTTTTCAAAAGAGTTTTTTTTTAAAGAACCCAACAGTGAGTTATCAAAATAGCATTGAAAGAAGTAAGAATGTTAAATTAAACAGAAAATCAAATAAAATATTCAAATAATTGAAAATAAAATAATCAAATAACTACAATAAAAATAAAATATCCAAATAACTGAAAATAAAATAAAATATTCAAATAAGAACCCAATTATATACTTATGGTAAAAACTCTTTCCAACGCACTTGCTTATAGGGGTTTGAATAAGAGAAATTAAAGATAGAAAAACAAATTAGAGAAAAACAAATTTTGAATTTTGAATTTTTTTTAATTAGGGATGAACACCCCCTATAAACAAATCAAATGATGAATAGAGAAACACACTTCTCAAGAAATAGTGCCCACAAAATAAAACTCTTAGTTTGTAGGCTAAGAAATTAAGACCCACCACCTAACCCCACACAGGATGAAGGCTCAACGAGTTCCCACAGAGGAAATCCCAAATGACACAATCAATAAAATAAGAATAGTTACCTTGATGTCCTTGATATCCTTAATTCATCTTGATGTCCTGAATTAATGTTTGGCTTTTGGCCAACCCAATTGACACAAAATATGAAAATTGAAAATAAAAAATAAAATAAATATTTAAATAACTGAAAATAAAATAAAATAAAATAAAAACAAAAACAGAAAATAAAAATAGTAATAGAAAATAAAAATAGAAACAGAAAATAAAAATTGAAAACCTAGACAAAAATCTTGGTCCACGGCAATGGCGCCAAATTTGATCAATGTCGTACTTGGTCAAATAATTAAAACAGATAAATGTAGTACTAGGAAGCTTTCCTAGGTCGTCTCTCAAAGACCACAAATTTCTATCAAAGCTTATCAATTTTTCGAATTAGAATAACAACAAAAGGGGGATTTTCATAATTAAAATATTAGATGAAACGAGAATAAAAACATATTATAAAAATGCGGATTAAAAACATATTATAATGCAATTGATTTCCGATTCCAATGCAGTGTCACTTATCCTAGGTTACAAAATTAATTTGAAATTAACCAACTAAGCGAAGATAAATCCCAAATTATATTCCAATCCAAAATTAATCAACTAAGCGAAGATTTATCCCAAATTAGCTTTAACCCTTATTCCAATATGAAATTAACTAACTAAGCGAAGATTAATCCCAAATTTTCCTTAACCCTTATTCCAACATGAATTAAACCAACAAAGCGAAGATTAACCCCAAATTATCCTTATACAATTAAGCATTGCATACATCACATAATCTCATTTCTAACACAAAATTAAGCAAGCTGTGATATTAGTTTCGGTTTATTAAGCATAAGCAGATTATCATTCAACATCGAGATTAGAAGATGAAGAGTTAAGAGAACAAACAAAATAAAATTGAAGAACAAAACCTCAAAGATTTACTTGCATTCTCCTTAGAAAATAAATACAAATATTTAGCTATCCATGGGAAATCGAAAATGCAGAAGAAGAGACATAATTAAAATCGAAAAAAGAATTTAAAACAATAACAAAAAAGTAAACAAACTTGAATATAAATTGCAGAAGATGAAAGGCAGTTGCGTGGCTACTGCATGGTGTCCTTTTCTCTCAATCCTACATCTCGCTTATATAAATAACCTTATCCCTGAACTTAACCTAGGTTTGGGCCCAACTGGTCCACAAAACACATCATAAGTTGGCTTCGAGTGCAGGTCCATGAACTTCAAACACGTGCAGTATTTTCAATACTAATTTAAATTAAGCGATTCTGGTCTCCTTTAAAAGCCTTTTGAGTTAGCTTTAAAAAGCCACCATTTCTACTATTTTAGGAGCTCTAATAAATTTAGGAGACCTAAATTACTGAAGCATGTCCATTGGGTCGGCCTAGTGCGCTTGACCCATTTTGGATAATTTATGTAAAATCCAATTTAGATTTGAATTGAATGATTTTGGATCCTTTGGAAAGCTGACTGTGTCTAGTTTATAATGCTTCTAGAATCATGATTTTTGGAGCTCTGTAGAAAAAAATGATAAATAAAGCGGTGAACTAATGTTAGTACTTGTATAGAATAAAATATGACGAGTTGACCCAATTTTCCAAGCACAAAATTGCTTTAAACTGTAATATGACATTTGATTCAATCTTCTAGTCTCAAAATTACTTTGAACTATCTTGAAAATAATAATGAGCAAAAATTAGATCAAATAGACTCAAATTAATTAAAATTTGAATTATTGGCCTAATGAAGCCCAATTAATAAAAATTCACTAATAACAGAAAGCTAAGCCCAAAACACTAATTAAAATAAGTTTAGAAAGGGAAGAAAATATGGGAATATAATGACTCATCACTGATCCTTTCGACATAGAAAGTGGTGGCGGCTTACTGCTCTTGCTCATGCGCCAACTCCATGGGGGAGTAGTTGTGTTTTGAGGTATATTTTTGGCTTTCCTATGTAGCCATCCAACTTGTCTGGTTCTTGGAGATCTTCGATGAATGCCTCTTAGGTGGTCCGAGAATCCACTGGGGATTTGTTGATTTTGATGGTGCCTCCGAGTAGGCAGATGCTTCATTGAAACTAAAGGCTTTCGGCTTGTATTGTTTTGCCTCTAACTAGGTCGATATTCCCTTCGGGGAGTAGTGGCTCGTGTTTGCCGGGTTTCTCTTGTGCATAGGCGGACCACTCACTAAGGATATGTCTTTGAAGATTGCCTTTGCAATAGGGTTACTTGGGGAGTTTGTTCTTTTTTTTTTTTTTTTTGATCCATCGGGTACTTGGTTGACTTCTCGGGGTCAATTTTTGGTTGCCCTCCGGGAATGGAGTCTTGGCTCCTTGATTGTATTGGTGATAGGTTTTTGCGTAGCCTTTAGTCGTGTGGATATATTTTTGTTGGCCTCTGGAGCAGGCAATGATCCTCTTGGGGATTGAGGCTTTCCGTCGGCTTTTTTGGTTTAGAAATTGCCTTCTCTTTATTTGGTGGAAGGATGGAGCTTTTGGGAGATCTTGGTTTAATTTTGCCTTTTTCCGCGATTTATTATTTTTTCGCAATTTTGAAATTTGGCTCTTTCGGTATGATGCGTGTGCCTTTTTATTTCTTAGTTTCTTTTATGCACGTTGGCTTTTTCTAAAAGAGAGGAAAGGCGAGGCGGGATCGAGCTAAGGAAAATTTATTCATAATATTTTGTTCGGGGTCTTACATAAAACAAACAAAAATTACAACGATCCTATTCTCCGGACCGAGTGCGATGCTGAGGAAGGTTCCGAGTGGAGGGAATTGGCGAAACATATGTCTTTGGAGTTCCTCTTGGCTCTGGATTAGACCGAGCACATTTTCGTTGATCCCCTCCATTCCCTGGGTAAGTCCATCCAGTTTTTGGCCAAATGCCTTTTGCCTTTACTCGAAGTTGTCCTACCCGAGGGTCATTTGGTCGAATTATTGGCGGATAGTTTAAAACTCATCGTTTATGTGCTTGGTGGACGCCGAGGATATCATCTCCATACTACCATTGCTGGTGCTACTCGTTGGAATTACGGGGGCATGGGGATCTCATCTGACGCTTCCAAATCGTGGATGTCGAGCGCCATGGCGAGGGCATGGTGCAAGACAAACCCGACTCCTTGTCCGATGAGCATGCCCATGTGAGTGAGCATTGACCCATCGATGGCTTCCGGCTGCAGGGCTGCGGGTATTTATTCCCCATTGGCGTATCCCCACCTCTCGGTTAGAGGAGTGATAAGAGGGGACACCATGATGGTCCCTGTTGGGCGGCTCCCGAAGTCCTTCAATGCCTTCGGGAAGAAGTATGCCGAGTTACACCTATACCCCCGGTGCATGCGGTAGATGACGAAGAGGTCGGGTTGGGTGATCTTACCACTGAATCTCTTTTCGACCGTGTATGGTCCCCGCCAATAGCTTATGGCGGATGCGTAGTCGAGGGTTCAAGGTTGAACCTTTCAGCTGGGGTGGAACGTGCTCGGATCCGGTGGCTGGTCACTCATAGAGTGCGCTTTAGTACTCTACGGTCATGACGTCGACGGGTTGGTTGAAGCCAATAAGGACGTTGAACTCGTCCAACGTCATGGTCCTATAGGCCCCATTCATGAAGTAGGAGACCACTTTTGTAGGAGGAATGCCTAGATACATGACCAACATGTCTACCAGTGTTACGGAGGTGAGGAATTTCAAAGTGGCGTCTCGAAAGATGCAAGATGGAGGATCTCTTAGCAGGAAGTCCCACCCTATGCCCTGGATGTAGTTGTCGACATCCTCGTCCCAAGCTGAAGGCGATTAGGATGTCGAAATCTAGTTGAAGCATGGGATGCTAGGTGTACTCGACGAGATATTATCAAGCTTGGCCTAGTGTTGAGGCATTAGTTGAGTAGGAGCCCGGGGATTCGGGGAGCTCGAGTAGTCGAAGTACCCCTGGTGGGTCCCCGATCACATTTCCTTTGTGATGAAGACTCTCCTCGATGCATTTTTGTTCAAACACACTCAAGTATGCAAGAACAAGTGGGAAGAGAAGAGAGGATGTAGGAGTGGGATGCCATGAATCTGCCTCGGACGCCTAAATTTATAGGCAAAAATTTGAAGTTCGGGATGGTCGTCCGGGATTTGGGATGGCCATTTCGTCCTAACGAAACATGGGACGATCGTTTGGTATATCAAGATGGTTGTCTAGCTGTTCCTTTTGAACAAGATGCACATGCCGGCATCCGAGACGGTCGTTTGGCCCCCACGGTAACATGAGACGGTCGTTTGGGATATCGAGACAATCGTCCGGCTTTTACTTGGGTTTTTTTTAGAAAGGATAAGACCCTATTCATCAACATCTATGCATGGAATGTTCATGATATGCATCCTATAATGCTTATTTAGTTAATTTTTTAGAAGGATTAAGCTGATGCGTCTTTTTATTTTTGACGTTGTGTTTAGTTGTACCGACCTCGACTGTTTCGGGATTGCCATGACCAAAGAGGGATTTAATTGGTTGTGGAGCGATTGTCATGTCGCACACTCCTTCCTTTCCTTAGGAGTGTCAATCCTTCTATTGACCACTTGTATCTCCATATTTCCCTACTAATTACTAGAATGCCATAGTAAAATGGTCAAGAGCAAAGAAGGAAGATTGTTTAATTCAATGGCTTGTGTGTTTAGAAGGTTTTTATTTTCATAAGAATGGTTTTTGTAAGAAGGGCTAGCCAGGGTTAGCTGAAGTGTTTAGGCTAGTTTAAACAAACGTCTTGTTTATGAGGCGAGTGTCTTATTTTATGGCGCCTATTATGACTGATTAACTTCCCTAATCCGCCCTTTTGGGTTTTCGATCCGAGGATGTTATGCTATGTTCGGAGTTTTGTCTAGGTTTTTTCCTTATTCTTTTTGTGCGAATCCTAGCGGACTTTATTTTATAACCCTAACTTTTGCCTAGGCTACCCTTTATTATTGTTCGGGTTTCCTAGCAGGTTTACCCTAATTTTTGCACAACCCCCTTTTTGGGTTTCCTACCGGGTATTTTGCCCTTTTCTTTTCTTGTCTTGGCCTTTGGCTTTAATGGACTTCTTTTTAATTTCTATTTATTTTGGACAACATTGTCAAAACATGATTTTCTTGAAAAAAGCTTTACGTGTTTCTAGTTGATAAGTTATTTTGTTTGTGACGCGGCTTGATTATTTTGATGCTCATTTTTTTTTGGGCAAAACGTTTACTTAAACTTGGTTATTAAATGGGGTATAGACATAATAAGCAAGAAGAGAATCAAAATAGTGAGAATTGCATTCTTATTAATTAAAAAGGAAATATGTGCCTTTAAAGAATGCTCAGGGGTCGGGATCTCCCCGAGGAGTAATCTTTATTAGACTAACATCCCTAAAAATTGGAAGAAGCACAATTAATAACTAAAGTTGCTCTTGACGCTTGGACCCCTCCGTTTCAGAGATCTGCTTTAAAGTGCGGAGGGGAGACTTCCCTTTTCTGCGCGTAGTTTGATCCTTTGTAGGGTCAAACCCTAGGCCGTACTTTAAAGGATTGCCTTCAAAATTTGGTGGCTCCCTTATTCCTTGAGAACTTTTACCAAGCCCTTGGCACAGGCGGTATCACGTATTTTAACATCATATGGGCCACCTTCATATTGTTGGGAAGTCTTTAGACGTTGGCGATTTCAAGCGCTTGAAAAGATATTTCAAGGGCCTCTTCAACTGCGTCCACATAGGGCAGGGTAGACAACTTGCTGATCAAGATGTCATCTTCAGCTTGAACCATGACTAGTTTGTCGCCTACCACAAATTTGATTTTTTGGTGGAGCATTGAAAGGATCGCCTTAGCATCGTGAATCCAAGGTCTACCAAGGAGGCAACTATAAGCAGGAGTGTCACCGCCGTCTCAAAAGAGAAGGTCGATCGGAGCAACGCGATGGTTTTTCGACCCTTTTGATTTTCGCATTTTTTATGGGTGGTTATAACGCCTTTAGGTTGTCCGATAGCAGAGCTAACCTAGGGGCGTGGTTTTCGAAAGGTGTCCTTGGGTTGTCCGATAGCAGGGCTAACCCAAGGACTTATTTATTTTGGGTTCTATGGAGTCGCCACCGATGTTTTTACCGGAAACATCGGAAAAGGTTTTTAAAAGGCGTTGGTTTTCAAAAACCAACTTTGGTCATTAGAACCGAGTTGGGTAACGGAGTTAGTTACGTGTAAAGGGAGTATTAGTCCCTTTACGATGCCCTTTCGGGTTCCCTATGATAGGCCAACTTTTATTCTTAATAAATAAACCGGAAAATATACTTTTGCCCTTTTTATTATGTGAAATTTAAAGTGATGACTACATGGCCCTAATCTACTACATAATTAAAATTAAAGCGTTAAAAGTAGAGAGGAAGAAATTAAACCTCCGAAGCAAGCTTTTTATATTTCTCTTGAAAAAGAGGGTGCTTTTTGGCGACCCTTCACTCTACAAGACGTCGGAAACTCTTCTAGACGCCAAAAAATGCTCTCAAAGACACTCGAAACTCCGGAAATGCGTCGGAGGGATTCTAGAGAGAAGTTTTTAGAGAGAAGGCAGAGCTAATGCTTGAGGTGTGTGGAAATGAGGGGGAGAGCCCCTATTTATAGGTTTTCGCGTCGTCAGGTGGCGAGACCGCCGTTCTCGTCTGACAGGGTCGAGACTGCCGTCTCGTCCAACGAGACCGCCGTCTCGCCCTGTCAAACGCAGCGAGACCACCGTCTGGGTAAGCGAGACCGCCGTCTCGTCAAGCGAGACGGCAGTCTCGCCACTTGCAGGAGGCGAGACGGCGGTCTGGGAAATCCAGAGGGCGGTGTCGTCCCAACAAGGCGGGAAAACTTATTTTTTGATACAGAAACTCCCTCCTATCCTAGTATGGGGCCTAATAGTCTCTCCTAATGGCTTGTTAGGCTTCATCCATCTTCAAATAGGAGGTCTTCTGGTCTTTATTTGGAGGTCGGGCAAGATTTGGGGTCTACAGCTGCCCTCCCTTTACCCGACCAATCGACTGCTGGCCTTTTGTGCCAAGGTGATCGATTGGAGGGTAAAGGAGTTGACCCTCTTGCCGGTTGCCCTTCGGATGTTCCGTCTTTGCAGCGGATGATCTTTTGGGGAAATGTTGTGTTGTGTGCTTACGGGATGCTCCTTTGACGCGGTAGGCTGACCCCTTCAGTGATGAGTACGAACCCTCATCCGGTTTGACGAGTATGAACCCCGCCGGTAAGCCCCCTTCCGTAAGGCCTGATGAGTACACACCCCCATCCGGTGTTTGACGAGTATGAACCCCGTCCGGTAAGCCCCCTTTGTAAGGCCGGATGAGTACACACCCCCATCCGGTGTTAAGCCTCCGGATGCTCCATCTTGCGGTAGCTGATCCTTTGGCAATGGTGGCGGCTTACTGATTCTGATCACGCGCCGATGTGAAACCTCGGGATGCTCCTTTGACGCGGTAGCTGACCCCTTGGCTAACGAGTATGAACCCCCGTCTGGTTATGTGCCTCTAGATGCCCCTTCTTGCAGTGGCTGACCCTTTGGCAATGGTGGCGGCTTACTGATTCTGACCATGCACCGTTGTTGAGATGTGTTATGTCTTTGTTTTTTGTCTTTTCTGGGAATTGTCGTCCGGTCTGTGCGGGGGATTCTGTTGGTGTTCTTCCAGCTTGTTGATTGTTGGGGATTCTTTGTTTTTGATATTTTGTGGTGGTCATCCGACTTTGCTGGTTGTCGGGAATTTTTTGATAAGTGCCTCTTAGGTAGGCAGGAATCCTCTGGGGATTTGTTGATCTTGGTGACGCCTCTTGAGTAGGCGGATATCCATTGAGTTTTTGGTAATGCCTCTGAGTAGGCAGATGTTCCGTTTGGAGGTGAAGACTTTTGGTTTTGCTTTTTTCTTTGCCTCTGAATAGGCTAATGTTGCTTTTTTGCTTGCAAGGTTTTGCCTATGCGTTCCACTAGGGATATCCATGTTAGGCAAGTAGCTTTCTGAGGATATGCGTTTGAAGTTTTGCCTTTGCAGTAGGCTCTCTGGGTAAGTTTTTTTGGTGATCTACTAGGGAGTTGGTTGACTCCTTAGGGATCTAATTTTGGTCGCCTTTTGGGGAATGGAGTTGTGACTCCTTGTTTGGTGTTGATGAGGGTTGGTTTCTTCAAGCTCTTATTTCTCTGGGGAAATGGAGGCTTTTTGTTTTTGTTTCCTGTGCCTCTGAGTAGGCGGATGCTTCATTAGTGGTGAAGACTTTATACTTGCTTGCCTCCGAATAGGTTGATGTCCCTTTCTGGGGAAATTGGCTCTTGCTCGCCAGATCTTGCCTACGCCTAGGCAAATGACTCTTCTAAGGATGTGAGTTTGGAATTTGCCTTTGTCGTAGGCTCACTGGAGATGATTTTTCTCTTTTTGGTGATCCACCAGGGAATTGATTGCCTTTCCGGGGATCTAATTTTGATTTGCCCCCTGAGGGAATGGAGTTCCTTAATTGATGTGGGTGCGAGTTGGCTTTTGTGGTGCTCTTATTTTGTTGAAGGAATGGAATTTCCAATTCCTTTTTTGATTCTTTCTTTTCCTGAGGTGACCCGCTTAGGGAGCAAGGATTTTCATTTGATTTCGCCTTTTTCCGCGATTTATCTCTTTTTTTCGCGATTTTGAAATTTGGCTTTTTCGGGATAATACGTAAGCCTTTTTACTTTTTAGTCTCTTTTTATTACGCTGGCTTTTTCCTGCTTTTGGTTGGTCCACTAGGGATGACATTTTCTTTCTTTGGTGATCCACCAGGGAATTGGTTGACTTCCTGAAGATCTGATTTTTGCTTTTCTAGGGATGGAGTTTTGTCTCCTTGATTGACGTTGATGCGAGCTAAACTTGTGAAGCTCTTATTCCACTGGAGAGTGGGAATTTCTGATTCTTTTTTTGTTGAATTTTTTGGAGATCCACTTGAGGATTTTTATTCGGCCTTCTCTGTCATGGCCTTTTTGGACATCCGCTGGGGATGCAAGGGTTTTCTTCTTTTTTCCTTTTTTTGTTGAGCCCTTGTTGGTATGGAGACTGGACTCTTTTGATTGTTGATGATGGTGGGCTCTTGAAGCCTTTATTCTCCATTGGGGAGTGTGGAGGCGACTTTGGGTGAGTGTGCTCGATGACTCATGTGGTGATGCAGCTGAGTCGTGAGGAGTATTTTTGTTTTGCCTTCGGGGTAGGCAAGGATCCTCTTGGGGATGACTAAGCCTTTCCGTCGGCTTTTCTTTTATGATGTCTTGATGATTGTGCCCTCTTTTATTGGGTGATGATTGGAGCTTTGACTTCTGGAAGCTTCTTATGACAACTCGCTCTTCTTTCTTGAGGGAGAGCACTGTGTGAAGACTTATTACTTTCTTGTGCCTTCTTTTCTAGGTAAAAGGATGGTAGCTGGAGCTCTTAATTTCCGGAAGCTCTTATTCTGCTGAGTCGCTTGATTGACGACTTGCTCTGTTTTCTTCGGGGCATTATTTGGAGATTCAGTCTCAGTGATCCTGTTTTCAATCACAAACATGGAGCTAGTCTCCTTATATGCATGAATGTTTTTCGTTTTTTATTTATCTGAAGTAATTTTTATTTCTTTCGTTTTTGACATTGACAAAGTCGTTTTGTGCGACTACTTGTATGTGGATGCCCTAAATGCAATCTATTTTTTTTATGCATCTGGAAAAGTGACTGGCATTCTCCTGCTAGACTTTTTATGATTATGATGAAGGACCCCTCTCTTTTATTCATTTTTTGGTTTAGCCCTATCTTTTGCCTAGACCGCCCTTTTTGGGGTTTTTGGTCTAGCGGGCTGCCTTAATTTTTGCCTAGGATATCTTATCGGGCTTTTTTCCTTTTTTATGAATTCCCTAACTTTTGCCTAGACCGCCCTTTGCGGGTTTTCGATCTAGCAGGCTACCCTAACTTTTGCCTAAGAATCTCCTAGCAGGCATTATTCTTTTTATTCTCATTTTTTCTTTCTCTTCTTTTTTGAGAGATAGGAGCCTATCATATGCATGCAATATTGGCGATATGCATCCTATAATACTATTTTAATTAATTTTTCAAAAGGATTAACCAATGTGTTTTTTCTTCTGATGAGCTTCTGACGTTATGTGCTTTCGTCGACAGGGATAGGCTGTACCAATTTCGCCGTCTCGATTTTTTCATGACCGAAGAATGATTGTGCTAATTGTAGAGCAACTTGCCATGTTAGTGCGCCCCTCCCTTTCCTTGGGGATGTCGATCCTCCTATTGATTACTATCTCCACATTTCCCTACTAATTACTAGAATGTCGTAGTGGTAAGGGTCAAGAGAAAAGAAGGAAGATGATATTTAATTCAAAGGCTTGTGTTTTAGAATTGTTTTATTTTGACAAAAAATGGTTTTTGTAAGCACGGCTAGCCAAGGTTGGTTAGAGTGTTTAGGCTAGTTTAAACAATGTTTTGTTTATGGAGTGGCGTCTTATTGTATGATGCTTGCTATGACTGATTGACTTCCCTAGTCTGCCCTTTGGGTTTTCAGCTTAGGATGTTGTGTTTTGTTTTGTCCTAACTTTTGTCTAGGTTTCTTTTTTCTTGCTTTGGAAACCTAGCAGACTTTATTTTGTAACCCTAATTTTTGCCTAGGCTACCCTTTATGGCTGTTCGGGTTTCCTAGCGGGTTTACCCTAACTTTTACGTAGCCCCCTTTGTGGGTTTCCTACCAGGTATCTTGCCCTCTCTTTTTTTGGTCTTTAGCTTCTATGAGCTTCTTTTGATTTTTGTTTTCTTTTTGCACAACATTGGCGAAACACGACTTTACTTATGACGAGGTAAAACTTTATTATGTGCTTCTAGTCAATCAGTGGTGATGGATTTGACTTTTATTTTGGTCAATGGCGCATTTTGATTACTTTGACGCACTTTTGAAAACGTTTGCTTAAACATGGTTATTAATGAGGTTTAGACATTAATAGCAAGAAGAGAAGCAGATAGTAAGAATGACATTCTTTGTAATTAATAGGGAAATATGTGCCCTACAATGCTCGGGGGTCGGGCTAGCCCCGAGGAGTAATATCTAATAGTCATTGGATTTATAAACCCTAAGAATCAGAAGGAGAACACCTAATGTATAAAGTCGCTTTTGACGCTTGAACCCCTCTATTTGGGAAAATCCGATTCAAGGTGTGGAGGGGAGACTTCCCTTTTCTCCTTGCAGCTTGATCCTTTGTAGGGTAAGCTTCAAAGGATTGTCTTTAAAATCTGGTGGCTCCCTTATTCCTTGAGTGTTTCTAATGAGCCCTTGGTTTGGGCGATATCCATATTTCCTCATCATGTGGGTCACCTTCATATTGTTGGGAAAGTCTTTTTATATTGGCAAAAGATATTTCAAAGGTTCTCTTCCGCCACGTCCATTCAAGGTAGGGCAGACTTTTCGCTGATCTGAATGTCGTTTTTAGCTCGAACCGTGACCAGCTTGTCGCCTACCGTTAGTTTGTCTCTTTGGCAGAGCATTATGTTTTTCTTCGGTCTTTTAATTTTTTCTTTATTTGTAGGAGCGTCATCTTACAGCTCCTTGGGGGAATAGATTCTTCCATTTCTAATTTTGCCCCCAATGCCAGCTATGCTGGAGATATCCTTGTTAATGGGCGGTGTTTTTGCGTATCTCCATGGTGCAGCCTTATTCGATTTGAGGCGTGAACAAAATGTAATGGCATCCTTGCCCCCTCTTCCTTATTTACTCAGATGACCAACGGTTGAGGCTTGTTATCCTTCTTAGGCGGATCAACCGTTGGAGATAACTTGACGACCAAAGGTTTGCTCTTCAACCTACTTCGATTCGTGGGAAGCACATCGACTAATCCCTTCTTTTTATTATCTTATTATTATTAAAGTGAGAATGAATGCAATTTATGAATGCAATTCATGAATGCAATAGACGGTTGAGATGATGAAAACAAACAATTTTATTTATTTCATCTAGACAGTGTACATTCCTCAATGTAATGTTTCGAAGTACATTTTTAATGCAATGTTTCAAAGCACATAGGTTGGTTAAAATTTGTATGTATTTCTTTTTTTGACTTCCCATGTATGGCATGCAAATGCCCTATCCTCTTCACATGGTATTGAGGAATGTCCACTTTTTTCAACCGCCTACTACTAGATGATGTTATGAGGATGAAGTTTGGTGGATGCATGTATGCAAGTGTTTATTTTTTCCTAAACATTATCATGTTTTATTTTCTAACATGATGTATGATAGTGTTTGGGATTTTTGTGTTTTTTTTTTTTTGTATGCGGATGAGGGCATGAAGAATACCAGCCGCTTTCTAGAATGCAAAAAGATTTTTATTGTTTAAAACAAATGATTTATGAGATGGATATTCCTTAAGACAATGGCTTAGGTATCCTCCTTAAAGCTTATGCTTTGTGGGGTATCCTACCTGTAGACCCCAAATCTTGCCCGGCCTCCAAATAAAGACCAGAAGACCTCCTATTTGAAGATGGACAAGCCTAACAAGCCATTAGGAGAGACTATTAGGCCCCATACTAGGATAGGAGGGAGTTTCTGTACCAAAAAATAAGTTTTCTCGCTTTGAAGGGACGAGACCGCCTTCTGGACAACCCAGACCGCCGTCTCGCTTCACGTAGGAGGTGAGACCGCCGTCTCGGTTAACGAGACGGCGGTCTCGCCACCTACGAAGAACGAGACGGCGGTCTCGTTCACCCAGACGGCGGTCTCGCCATTTTGACAGGGCGAGACGGCGGTCTCGTTGGACGAGACGACGGTCTCGACCCTGTCAGACGAGACCGGCGGTCTCGCCACCTGACAGCACGAAAACCTATAAATAGGGGCTCTCTCCCCCTCATTTCCACACACCCAGCAGCAAGAGCTCTCCCTTCTCTCTAGAATTTCTCTCTCTAAGAATCCCTCCGAGGCATTTCCGGAGTTTCTGAGTGTCTTTAGGCATAAATTGAGTGCTCTAAATCTTCTTTAGAATCCCTCCGAGGCATTTCCGGAGTTTCTGAGAGTTGTAGAGTGAAGGGCTGCCAAAACGCACCCTCCCTTTTTAATATATAAAGCTTGCTTTGGAGGTGCATATTCTCCCTCTCTATTTATTTTACTAAATTACGCAATAGAAGCTAGGGCCATGTAGTCATAATTTTAAATACTGCATAATAAAAGGGTAAAAGCGCTATTTTCCAGTTTAATTATTTATTCAAATTAGCCAGCCTATCATAGGGAACCCGAAAGGGGCGTCGTAAAGGAACTAACACTTCCTTTACACGTAACTAACTCCCTTACCCAACTCTGGTTCTAATGACCAAAGTTGGTTTTCGAAAACCAACGCCTTTTTAAACCCCTTTTCCGATGTTTATGGTAAAAATATCGGTGGCGACTCCATAGAACCCAACCAAATAAATCCCTGGGTTAGCCCGGTTATCGAACAACTCAGGGATACTTTTGAAAACCTCGCCCCTAGGTTAGCCCGGTTATCGGACAACCTAAAGGCGTTGTAACCACCAATAAAAAACGCGAAAAATCAAGAGAGTCGAAAAACCATCGCGTCGCTCCGACCGCCCCTCCTTTTTGACGGGGGCGACAGATGGCGACTCCACTGGGGAAGCCTAGAGAGTTGATCCCATTTAGTGATGGGCTAGCTTAACAATAAATAAACCAAGAAAATAACACTTTTACCCTGCCTTGTATTATAACATGCTTTATTGTTTGGCTTTCAAATAACTGTTGCTTGTTTATACTTACGCAATTGATTGAAATATAAAATGCACACAAACCCTTGCACACTACAGTTCCCTCTATACCCGGGGGCAAGTGAGAAAACCATAGGGAGTGGGTGGCAGGTACGGTTCGCTGCAGTTAGGGCCTTGTGCCAACCAGTGTGATCGGAAACCACCACTCAAGGTGATAACCTTCCTCTTTTGGCAACAAGACCGACTCTGGCCTTAGTGCTGAGCATGGTTGGACGGCTGGAGAGTGGGGACCTTATAATGGGGGCACCTTGGGGGCCTTAGCCTGGTGAGAACAGTTAGAACCTACCCTAACCAAAACACTTTTCTACAGGAAAACCCTACCTCGTGATTAAAACGACTTCTCGCCTATTCGCGAATGAGTGAATTGTATGTGCATTTGTTTGTTGCATTTGATTGCATAGCATAAACAAACAACAGAACAAAAATCACAAAAAATATTTTTGCAAATAAACACCCTTATCTCGGACAGTCTGCCTTTTAGCTAGCCTGGTTTCAGGTTCTTTGTAAGCTAAGTAGCCACGCAGTTCCGACAGAAGAGATAAGGGACGATAAATATTCTTTCGCATAAAGCCATATTTTATCTGGGACAGTCTGCCTTTTAGCTAGCCTGGTTTCAGGTTCTTTGTAAGCTAAGTAGCCACGCAGTTCCGACAGAAGAGATAAAAGGCTATAAAAAAAATCAAAATAAAAAATCCAAAATAAATAAAATAATAAATAACAAAATCAAAACTTAAATAAAAATAATGTTGACAAAGTCGTATCATTCATATTGCATCATAAGTGGAAAAACCAAGAGCAAAAATAAGTGTGCATACGCATCATTTTAGTAAATCCCTCAAAAGTGGGTCTTAGAGACGTTTTTTGTGAAAATTACTGGGCCAAATTGCCTTTGGCAATTTGTAGCTTGGTTCTTCACCTTTTTCTCTTCGTTTTGATATGCTGTGCGTCCAAATCTGACATTCCAGTCAAAAGTTATGCCACTTTGAACATCTACTGCCCATTTGTACTGGTGCATGCATAAATACATTCATTCTAGGGAGCACTAGATATCCCTAAGACAATGGTGAAAGAGGCCCCGAGCACATTTGTGGCCTTCGCGACAACGAAGGGACAAATGTACTAAGGTGTGATGGTGATCGCCATTATACTTGTCAAATCTGTGATGGGGAAGGAACCATTACACCAAGGTGGGTAGGATACCCCACAAAGCATAAGCTTTAAGGAGGATACCTAAGCCATTGTCTTAAGGAATATCCATCTCATAAATCATTTGTTTTAAACAATAAAAATCTTTTTGCATTCTAGAAAGCGGCTAGCATTCTTCATACCCTCATCCGCATACAAAAAAAAAAAAACACAAAATCCCAAACACCATCATACGTCATGTTAGAAAATAAAAACATGATAATGTTTAGGAAAAAACAAACACTTGCATACACGCATCCACCAAACTTCATCCTCATAACATCATCTAGTAGTAGGCGGTTGAAGAAAGTGGACATTCCTCAATACCATGTGAAGAGGATAGGGCATTCGCATGCCATACACAGGAAGTCAAAAAAGGAATACATACAAATTTTAACCAACCTATGCGCTTTGAAACATTGCATTGAGGAATGTACACTGTCTGGATGAAATAAATAAAATTGTTTGTTTTCATCATCTCAACCGTCTATTACATTCATAAATTGCATTCATTCTCATAAGATAATAAAAAGAAAGGATTAGTTGATGTGCTTTTCACGAATCGGAATAACATGAAGAGCAAACCTTTCGTCGTCAAGTTCTCTCCAACGGTTGATCCGCCTAAGAGGGATAATAAGCCTCAACCGTTGGGCATCCGAGTTAATAAGGAAGAGGGGGCAAGGATGTCGTTACATTTGTTCACCCCATACATCAAATAAAGTTGTACCATTGAGATACGCAGAAACATCGTCCATCAATGAAGATATCTCCAGTATAGCCAACATTCAGGGGCAGAATTAGAAGTGAAACAATCTACACCCCCAGGAGCTATAAGACAATGCTTCCAAGAATAAAGGAAAAATAAAAAGACCGAAGGAAACATAATCCAAAGAGGAAATTGAAGAGACTTTGGATTCACGACGCTGAGGCAATTCTTTCGATGCTCCGCCAAAGAGATAAACTCAAGGTAGACGACAAGTTAGTCGTAGTTTGAGCTAGAAACGACATTCGGATCAGCAAATCATTTGCCCTACCTTGAATGGATGCGGCGGAAGAGGACCTAGGACCTTTGAAATATCTTTTGCCAATATGAAAAGGCTTTCCCAACAATATGAAGGTGACCCACATGATGAGAAAATATGGATATCGCCCAAACCAAGGGCTCATTAGAAACTCTCAAGGAATAACGGAGCCACTAGATTTTAAAGACAATCCTTCGAAGCTTTACCCTGCAAAGGATCAAGCTACATAGAGAAAAGGGAAGTCTCCCCCCTGCACCTCAAATCAGATTTTCCCATATAGAGGGGTTCAAGCGTCAAAAGCGACTTTAGTCATTAGGTGTTCTCCTTCTGATTCTTAGGGTTTATAAATCCAATGACTATTAGAGATTACTCCTCGGGGCTAGCCCAACCCCCGAGCATTTTAGGGCACATATTTCCCTATTAATTACAAAGAATGTCATTCTTACTATCTGCTTCTCTTCTTGCTATTAATGTCTGAACCTCATTAATAACCATGTTTAAGCAAACATTTTCAAAAGTGCGTCAAAGTAATCAAACTGCGCCATTGACCAAAATAAAAGTCAAATCCATCACCACTGATTGACTAGAAACACAAAATAAAGTTTTACTTCGTCATAAATAAAGCCGTGTTTCGCCAATGTTGTACAAAAAAAAAAATCAAAAGAAGCCCATAAAAGCCAAAGGCCAAAAAAGAGAAGGCAAGATACCCGATAGGAAACCCACCAAGGGGGCTACGCAAAAGTTAGGGTAAACCCGCTAGGAAACCCGAACAAAAATAAAGGGTAGCCTAGGCAAAAGTTAGGGTTACAAAATAAGGTCCACTAGGTTTCCAAAACACGCAAAAAGAAGGAACCTAGACAAAAGATAGGGCCAAAACACAACATCCTAAGCTGAAAACCCAAAGGGCAGATTAGGGAAGTCAATCAGTCATAGCAAGCGCCATACAATAAGACGCCACTCCATAAACAAAACCTTTGTTTAAACTAGCTTAAACACTCTAACCAACCTTGGCTAGCCATGCTTACAAAAACCATTTTTTGTCAAAATAAAACAATTCTAAAACACAAGCCTTTGAATTAAATATCATTTTCCTTCTTTTCTCTTGACCCCTACCACTATGACATTCTAGTAATTAGTAGGGAAATATGGAGATAGTAATCAATAAGAGGATCGACATCCCCAAGGAAAGGGAGGGGCGCACTAACATGGCAAGTCGCTCTACAATTAACACAATCATTCTTCGGTCATGAAAAATCGAGACGGCAAAATGGGTACAGCCTATCCCTGTCTACGAAAGCACGTAACGTCTGAAGCTCATTAGAAGCTCAAGCACATTGGTTAATCCTTTTGAAAAATTAATTGAAATAGTATTATAGGATGCATATTGCAAACATTGCATGCATATGATAGGCTCCTATCTCTCAAAAGAAGATAAAGAAAAAATGAGAATAAAAAGAATAATGCCTGCTAGGAGATTCTTAGGCAAAAGTTAGGGTAGCCCGCTAGATCGAAAACCCGCAAAGGGCGGTCTGGGCAAAAGTTAGGGCAATCATAAAAAAGGAAAAAGCCCGCTAAGATATCCTAGGCAAAAATTAAGGCAGCCCACTAGACCGAAAACCCCAAAAGGGCGGTCTAGGCAAAAGATGGGGCTAAACCAAAAAATGAATAAAAGAGAGGGGTCCTTCATCATAATCATGAAAGTCCAGCAGGAGAATGCCAGTCACTTTTCCAGATGCATCAACCAAAAAAGAATAGATTGCATTTAGGGCATCCACACACAAGTAGTCGCACAAAACGACTTTGTCAATGTCAAAAATGAAAGAAATAAAAATCACTTCAGATAAATAACAAAAAAACGAAAAGCATTTATGCATATAAGGAGACTAGCTCCATGTTTGTGATTGAAAACAGGATCACTGAGACTGAGCAAAATAAGAAAACAGTCTCCAAATAATGCCCTCAAGAAAATGGAGCAAGTCGTCAATCAAGCTACTTAGCAGAATAAGAGCTTCTGAAAATCAAGAGCTTCAACTACCATCCTTCTACCCAGAAAAGAAGGCACAAGAAAGTAATAAGTCTCCAAACATTGCTCTCCCTCAAGAAAGAAGAGTGAGTTGTCATAAGAAGCTTCCAAAACCCAAAGTCTCCTCCACACTCCCCAACGGAGAATAAAGGCTCCAAGAGCCCATCATCATCATCATCATCAACAGTCAAAAGAGTCCGATCTCCATACCATCAAGGGCTCAACATAAAGAGAAAAAAGGAAAAAACCTTGCATCCCCAGTGGATGTCCAAAAAAGGCCATGACAGAGAAGGTCGAATAAAAATCCCCAAGTGGATCTCCCTACAAAAAAGGATGAATAAGGAAATCTCCATGCTCCAGTGGAATAAGAGCTTCACAAGTATAGCTCGCATCAACATCAATCAAGGAGCCAAGACCCCATTCCTAGAAAAGAAAAATCAGATCCCCAGGAAGTCAACTAATTCCCTGGTGGATCACTAAAGAAATAAAAACGTCATCCCTAGTGGACTTCCCCAAAAAAAAGAAGGGAAAAAGCCAGCGTAAGAAAAAGAGACTAAAAAATAAAAAGGCTTACGCATTATCCCCATAAAAAAGGCAAATTTCAAAATCGCGATAAAAAAGAGATAAATCGCGAAAAAGGCGAAATCAAAACCATTACAGCAGAATAAAGAGCTTCAAGGAAAATAGCTCTAACCTTCTACACCAATAAATGAAGGTACACCAGAAAAAGCCAACGGAAAGGCTTGATCATCCCCAGCGGAATAAGAGCATATGCAAAGCCAGCTCAAAACAACAACATCCAACAAGGAGTCAAAAACTCCATTTCTCCCTCAGGAGGCAAATCAAAATTAGATCCCCGGGAAGGAAACCAATTCCCAGGTGGATCAATCAAAAGAAAGATCATCCCCGGTGAGCCTATTGCAAAGGCAAAACTTCAAGTTCATTCTCAGAATGTCATATGCATAGGCAAGACACGCCAAGCAAGAGTCGAGCGTCCCCATAAAGCAACATTAGCCTATTCGGAGGCAAAGAAAAAGCAAAACCAAAAGTCTTCACCTCCAAACGGAACATCTGCCTACTCGGAGGCATTACCAAAAACTCAATGGATATTCGCCTACTCAAGAGGCGTCACCAAGATCAACAAATCCCCGGAGGATTCCTGCCTACCTAAGAGGCACTTATCAAAAAATTCTCGACAACCAGGCAAAGTCGGATGACAAATACCAAAAGATCAAAAACAAAGAATCCCCGACAAACAACAAGGCTGGATGGCTATCAGGAAAAGCCAACAAACAAAAATCACCCGACCAACCGAGCAAGAGTTGGGTGATCACCACAAGAAAAATCAAAGTCAAAGAATCCCCGAGCAATCAACAAGTTGGATGAAAACCCACAAAAATCCCGACACGGCCGGATGAACATTCAAGAAATCCCAAAACAATCTACCAACACAGAGATCACATCTCAACAACTCGCGCTCGAGCCGGATCGATAAGTCGCACTACCACCCACGATGGGGGGTTCATACCCATCCGATCCTGCACTGACGGACTGTACCACCCCGATGGGGGTTCGTACCCATCCGGTCCCGCACAACGGACTGTACCACCCCGATGGGGGGTTCATACCCATCCGATCCCGCACAATGGACTGTACCACCCGATGGGGGATCATACCCATCCGGTCCCACACAACGGACTGCAACTACCGGCTGATGGGGGATTCATACCCATCAGCCGAAGGATCGGCTACCGTCGAAGGAGCATCCTAAGGTTCCACATCGGCGCATGAGCTACCCGAGCGATGAGCCGCCACCACCACCGGTCCCACACAACAGACTGCAACTACCACCCTGATGGGGGGTTCATACCCATCAACCGAAGGATCGGCTCCGTCAGAAGGAGTTCCTGAGGTCTTACCACGTATTCACCGAAGGGATCGGCTACGTCAGAAGTAGTATCTCGGAAGTGCACGAACACCAAAGTTTTCCCCAGAAGATCAACCGCCGCAAGACGGGACGTCTGAAGGGCAACCGGGCAAGAGGGTCAACTCCTTTACCCCCCAGTCGATCGTCCTGACACAGAAGGCCAGCAGTCGACTGAACGGATAAAGGGGGGGCAGCTGTAGAC
The DNA here is from genome assembly GCA_963425845.1 of Sphenostylis stenocarpa. NCBI lineage: Eukaryota > Viridiplantae > Streptophyta > Magnoliopsida > Fabales > Fabaceae > Sphenostylis > Sphenostylis stenocarpa. The sequence goes on along the minus strand of OY731402.1, from coordinate 24,644,595 downwards.
CCCAAATCTTGCCCCGCCTCTAAATAAAGACCAAAAGACCTCCTATTTGAAGATGGACAAGCCTAACAAGCCATTAGGAGAGACTATTAGGCCCCATACTAGGATAGGAGGGAGTTTCTGTACCAAAAAATAAGTTTTCTCGCTTTGAAGGGACGAGACCGCCTTCTGGACAACCCAGATCGCCGTCTCGCTTCACGTAGGAGGTGAGACCGCCGTCTCGCTTAACGAGACGGCGGTCTCGCCACCTACGAAGAACGAGACGGCGATCTCGTTCACCCAGACGGCGGTCTCGCCATTTTGACAGGGCGAGACGGCGGTCTCGTTGGACGAGACGGCGGTCTCGACCCTGTCAGACGAGACCGGCGGTCTCGCCACCTGACAGCGCGAAAACCTATAAATAGGGGCTCTCTCCCCCTCATTTCCACACACCCAGCAGCAAGAGCTCTCCCTTCTCTCTAGAATTTCTCTCTCTAAGAATCCCTCCGAGGCATTTCCGGAGTTTCTGAGTGTCTTTAGGCATAAATTGAGTGCTCTAAATCTTCTTTAGAATCCCTCCGAGGCATTTCCGGAGTTTCTGAGAGTTGTAGAGTGAAGGGCTGCCAAAATGCACCCTCTCTTTTTAATATATAAAGCTTGCTTTGGAGGTGCATATTCTCCCTCTCTATTTATTTTACTAAATTACGCAATAGAAGCTAGGGCCATGTAGTCATAAATTTAAATACTACATAATAAAAGGGTAAAAGTGCTATTTTTCAGTTTAATTATTTATTCAAATTAGCCAGCCTATCATAGGGAACCCGAAAGGGGCGTCGTAAAGGAACTAACACTTCCTTTACACGTAACTAACTCCCTTACCCAACTCTGGTTCTAATGACCAAAGTTGGTTTTCGAAAACCAACGCCTTTTTAAACCCCTTTTCCGATGTTTATGGTAAAAATATCGGTGGCGACTCCATAGAACCCAACCAAATAAATCCCTGGGTTAGCCCGGTTATCGGACAACTCAGGGATACTTTTGAAAACCTCGCCCCTAGGTTAGCCCGGTTATCGGACAACCTAAAGGCGTTGTAACCACCAATAAAAAATGCGAAAAATCAAGAGAGTCGAAAAACCATCGCGTCGCTCCGACCGCCCCTCCTTTTTGATGGCGGCGACACTACCCACCTCGGTGTAATGGTTCCTTCCCCATCACAGATTTGACAAGTATAATGACAATCACCATCTCACCTTAGTACACTTGTCCCTTCCTTGTCGCGAAGGTCACAAATGTGCTCGGGGCCTCTTTCGCCATTGTCTTAGGGATATCTAGTGCTCCCTAGAATGAATGTATTTATGCATGCACCAGTACAAAAGGGCAGTAGATGTTCAAAGTGCGATAACTTTTGACTGGAATGTCAGATTTGGGCGCACAACATGTCAAAACGAAGAGAAAAGGGTGAAGAACCAAGTTGCAAATTTCCGAAGGGGATTTGGCCCAGTAATTTTCCCAAAAAACGCTCCTAAGACCCATTGTTTAGGGATTTATTAAAATGGTGCGTATGCATACTTTCCTTATGCATTTATTTTTCTCTCTTGGTTTTTCCACTCATAACATGATGCGATATGAATGATACGACTTTGTCAAGATTATTTTTATAAATGTTTTATTGTTATTATTTTATTTATTTTGGATTTTTATTTTGATTTTTATTGCTTTTTATTTTATAGCCTTTTATCTCTTCTGTCGAAACTGCGTGACTATTTAGCTTACAAAGAACCTGAAACCAGGCTAGCTAAAAGGCAGACTGTCTGAGATAAAATGTGGCTTTATGCGAAAAAATCTTTTAGCGTCCCTTATCTCTTCTGTCGGAACTGCGTGGCTACTTAGCTTGCAAAGAACCTGGAACCAGGCTAGCTAAAAGGCAGACTGTCCGAGATCAGGGTGTTTATTTGTGAAAATGTTTTTTGTGATTTTTCTTCTGTTGTTTGTTTATGCTATGCAACAGACAAATGCAGCAAACATATGCACACACAATTTGATCATCCCCGAACCGGCAAGATTTCGTTTTTATCACGAGGTAGGGTTTTCTTGCAGAAAAGTGCATTGGCAAGGGTTGGATCTAACTGTTCTCACCAGGCTAAGGCCCCCAAGGTGCCCCCATTATAGGGTCCCCACTCTCCAGCCGTCCGACCATGCTTAGCACTAAGGCCATAGTCAGTCTTGTTGCCAAAAGAGGAAGGTTATCACCTTGAGTGGTGGTTTCCGATCACACTGGTGGGCTCAAGGCCCTCACTACAGTGAATCATACCTGCCACCCACTCCCTATGGTTTTCTCACTTGCCCCCGGGTATAGAGGGAACTGTAGTGTGCAAGGGATTGTGTACAGTTTGTATATCAATCAATTTGCGTAAATATAAACAAACAACAGTTTACTAAAGCCAAACATTAAAACATGTTATAATACAAGTTAAGGGCAAAAGTGTTATTTTCTTGGTCTATTTATTATTTTAAGTCGGCCCATCACTAAATGGGATCAACTCTCGAGGCTTCCCCAGCGGAGTCGCCATCTGTCGCCGCCGTCTCAAAAGAGAAGGTCGGTCGGAGCGACGCGATGGTTTTTCGACCCTTTTGATTTTCGCGTTTTTTATGGGTGGTTACAACGCCTTTAGGTTGTCCAATAACCGGCCTAACCTAGGCGCGAGGTTTTCGAAAGGTGTCCTTGGGTTGTCCGATAACTGGGCTAACCCAAGGACTTATTTATTTTTGGTTCTATGGAGTCGCCACCGATGTTTTTACCGGAAACATCAGAAAAGGTTTTTAAAAGGCGTTGGTTTTCAAAAACCACCTTTAGTCATTAGAACCAGAGTTGGGTAAGGGAGTTAGTTACGTGTAAAGGGAGTATTAGTCCCTTTACGACGCCCCTTTCGGGTTCCCTATGATAGGCCAGCTTTTATTGATAATAAATAAACCGAAAAATATACTTTTGCCCTTTTTATTATGCGGAATTTAAAGTGATGACTATATGACCCTAATCTATTGCATAATTAAAATTAAAGCGTTAAAAGTAGAGAGGAAGAAATTAAACCTCCAAAGCAAGATTTTTATATTTCTCTTGAAAAAGAGGGTGCTTTTTGGCAGCCCTTCACTCTACAAGACGTCGGAAACTCTTCTAGACGCCGAAAAATGCTCTCAAAGACACTCAGAAACTCCGGAAATGCGTCGGAGGGATTCTAGAGAGAAGTTTTTAGAGAGAAGGCAGAGCTAATGCTTGAGGTGTGTGGAAATGAGGGGGGGAGAGCCCCTATTTATAGGTTTTCGCGCTGTCAGGTGGCGAGACCGCCATTCTCGTCTGACAGGGTCGAGACCGCCGTCTCGTCCAACGAGACCGCCGTCTCGCCCTGTCAAACGCAGCGAGACCGCCGTCTGGGTAAGCGAGACCGTCGTCTCGCCCTTCGCAGGTGGCGAGACGGTGGTCTCGCCACTTGCAGGAGGCGAGACGACGGTCTGGGAAATCCAGAGGGCGGTCTCGTCCCAACAAGGTGAGACAACTTATTTTTTGATACAGAAACTCCCTCCTATCCTAGTATGGGGCCTAATAGTCTCTCCTAATGGCTTGTTAGGCTTCATCCATCTTCAAATAGGAGGTCTTCTGGTCTTTATTTGGAGGCCGGGCAAGATTTGGGGTCTACAAGGAGTGATGTCCATCACATGGAAATCCACATTGAAGATAGTAGGGCCTATTTGAATTGGCAGGTTGATCTCCCCCACTACTTTGCGTCTTGATCCATAGGCTCGAACGACGATGTTTCTCGGGCGCATATGGGTTCCTTGCACTGTTAGTTTATCGAGTGTGCACTTAGAAATGATGTTCAAGGATGACCCATTATCCAGAAGGACGTTGGCGATGAGATATTCTCTACACTTGACAGAGATGTGCAGAGGCTTGTTATGGCTCGAGCCTCCGGGAGGGAGTTCTTCCTCAGTGAAGGTGAGATGATTATTGGTTGTAATGTTGCTAATAATCCCTTCAAATTTGTCTTGGGATATAGTATGCGAACTCATTATTAATGATAACAGGGTTATCTTCACAAGCGTATGATTGAGTTGGTCTATGATGGAGTACTCGCTTTGCTTTATAAACTGGAGTAACTCATCAGTCTCCTCCTTGGATTCTTTTTTATTCTCCTCTTCGGCTTCTTTATTTTTCCCTTTATTTTTGGGGGCATCTTCTTGTGACTCCTTGGGAGAGTAGATTCATTCGCTTCTTGTCATGCCCCCAATGCCGACTATGTTGGAAACATCTTCATTTATTTCATACTTCCATGGTACAACTTTATTTGATTTATAAGGGAAAGGATGAGGCACGAATAATCGTAATAGTGTCCTTGCCCCTCTTCTTTATTGACTTTGATGACCAACGACTACGGTTGATTATCCTCCTTAGGTGGATCAGCCGTTGGGGAGAGCTTGATGAAGAGCGGATTTCTCTCCATCCTTTTGATTATGGAAAACACATCAATTAATCCTTCCTTTTTATTATCTTATTAGTTTAGATGAGGAAGGGTTTGTGAATGAATGCAATGAATGCCATAGACAGTCGTAAAGAAAAGTGATTTTATTTATCGAGAAAGTGTACATTCCCCTATACATGCTACGAAGCACATTTTGGCAAAAGCGGAAAAGACTAAAGAAACCCACAGGTGGGTTATGATTTCTATGCAATTCTTCTTTGGCTTCCCGTACATGATGAACAAGTGCTTGGGCTTGTTGATGGACCACCTGGCTCATATCTTCACTATATCATTGAGCCTCTTTTATCTTCGCCTCTTGATGAACGACCAAGTCTTGTAGGTTGTGAATCTCTCAATGGATCGGTCTCTTTCTTGAAGAACTTGACCATACTGAGCTAATCCATCTCTCTCTTGGCAGCGTAGCTCAGAGAGGCTTTCGTTAAGTCTTTGGGTGGTTTCCCACCATCAATGTGCTTCGGACCGAGTCTTTGCAAGATCTTGTTGCATCATCTTGCTCGCTTGTGCCTGCTTTGCATATTCAGCCTCAAGGTGTGCTATTTTAGTAGTCATCTCTTGGAGTTGATTATCTGCATTGACTTTTGGAATTTTGGATGCTCGGATAATTTCCTCGTTGAAGTCAGCACATTTGTCCTTGAGACGTTGTATTTCTTAGTCTTTCTTCTTGCACTGCCTTTGTAGACCGTTGATAGTGAGGGTAGATTTCTGCTCTTTTTCCTCAAGGGCCCTCAACTGGGCTCCCATGATCTCTACCCTTTTGGTTAAGGCATCGACTTGTGTTTGCAGCTCTTCATTTACTGATGATGAGGAGGGTGGAGCGGATGGTTGTGACATCCCTATACTTCTTCTCCATTCCTCATAGTCACTAGAGACAGACATTTGAGCTTTGCCAAGCTCTCTATCTCCCATATAGACTAGTCTCTCCCATGCCCCTCGTATGGCAAGTACATCTTCAAGATTGCATGGGTCTTCGAAGAAACACAGCCCTCCGAGCTCTTCTCGTGATGGTGTGGTTTGGGTTCTCATGAGTTGTCTCATAGCTATCTTTAGGGAGTAGGCTATGCAACCCCTGAGGCCCAACAGTGGTATGCTCGGGTGATCTCTGCATCTGATGAGAATAGGGCCGGGTAAGAACCAAGGACATGTCCAAGATATGTGATTAATATTCCACTGTTCCAACTCAACTTTCCATTCCATAATTAGGCGGCGACAGAGAGGGATCTTCGAGAAGCTCCTCAAAGGATCATGGAAAATTGCCATGCGGTTAGAGGCGTAGAAGTGAGTGATGCCCCATGTCGCCGCTGTCAAAACGAGGCGGTCGGAGCGACGCGATGGTTCTGACTTTCCAATTTTCGCGTTTTTATTGGTGTGGTTACAACGCCTTTAGATTGTCCGATAACCGGGCTGAACCTAGGGGCAAGGTTTTTGAAAAAGTGCTCTTGGATTGTCCGATAACCGGGCTAACCCAAGAACTAATTTTGAAGGGTTCTTCTGGAGTCGCCACCGATGTTTTTACCGGAAAAGGAGTAAAAGGTGTTGGTTTTCGAAAAACCAACTTTGGTCATTAGAACCAGAGTTGGGTAAGGGAGTTAGTTACGTGTAAGGGAAGTGTTAGTTCCCTTACGACGCCCCTTTCGGGTTCCCTATGATAGGCCAGCTATTTAAATAAGTAAATCGATGAAAATATGCTTTTACCCTTTATTTACGGAATTTAAAGTTACGACTACATGGCCCAGATATCTATTGGGCAATCTAAAGATGAAGCAGTAAAGAGAGACAGAGAATGTAGAAACCTCTGAGGCAAGCTTTTAATTAATCTTTTGACAATTGGGGTGCTTTTTGGTAGCCCCTCACTCTCTACAGCGCCGAAAACCTTTCAAAAACGCTATAAAAACTCTTAGAAACTCTCAGAAAACTCCAGAAGTGCTTCGGAGGGGTTCTAGGAAGAGAATTTAATGAAGTGACAAGAGAGAATGGAAGAACTGTGTGAAATGAGGGGAATGGCACGACTATTTATAGGGATTCGCGCCAGCTAGGTCGAGACGACCGTCTCGCCATTCGGGAGGGTCGTCTCGCCATTCGCAGGTGGCGAGATGGCGGTCTCGCCAAACGAGATGGCAGTCTCGCCACTTTCGCAAGGCGAGACGGCGGTCCAGAATACGAGACGACGGTCTCGACCCTAAAAGGCAAAAATCCTTATTTACATGCAGAAAATCCCTCCTATTCTAATATGGGGCCTAATAGTCTCTCCTAATGGCTTCTTAGGCTTCATCCATCTTCAAAAAGGAGGTCTTCTGGTCTTTATTATGAGGTCGGGCAAGATTTGGGGTCTACAGCTGCCCCCCCTTTACCCGACTAGTCGACTGCTGGCCTGTTGTGCCAAGGAGATCGACTGGAGGGTAAAGGAGTTGACCCTCTTGCCCGGTTGCCCTTCAGATGTTCCATCTTTGTGGCGGTTGATCTTCTGGGGGAAAAAGTGTGCTTCCAAGATGCTCCTTCTGGCGGTAGCTGATCCTTTCGACTGATGAGTATGAACCCCCATCTGGTTTGACAAGTATGAACCCCCGCCCGGTAAGCCCCCTTTTGTAAGGTCTGATGAGTATACACCCCCATCTGGTGTTTGACGAGCATGAACCCTCATCCGGTAAGCCCCCTTTTGTAAGGTTTGATGAGTATACACCCCCATCTGGTGTTATGCCTCTGGATGCTTGTCGCCGCCATCTCAAAAGAGAGATGGTCGGTCGGAGCGACGCGATGGTTTTTCGACTCTTTATTTGATTTTCGCGTTTTTTTTATTGGTGGTTACAACGCCTTTAGGTTGTCCGATAATCGGGCTAACCTAGGGGCGAGGTTTTCGAAAGCATCCCTGGGTTGTCTGATAACCGGGCTAACCCAGGGATTTGTTTATTTTGGGTTCTATGGAGTCGCCACCGATATTTTTACCATAAACATCGGAAAAGGGGTTTTAAAAAGGCGTTGGTTTTCGAAAACCAACCTTGGTCATTAGAACCAGAGTTGGGTAAGGGAGTTAGTTACGTGTAAAGGAAGTATTAGTTCCTTTACGACGCCCCTTTCGGGTTCCCTATGATAGGCCGGCTAATTTGAATAAATAATTAAACTGGAAAATAGCATTTTTACCCTTTTATTATGCGGTATTTAAATTATGACTACATGGCCCTAGTATCTATTGCATAGATTTAAAGTAAAAGCGGTAAAATTAGAAGGAGAAAAATGTGCACCTCCAAAGCAAGCTTTATATATTCTCTTTAAAAGAGAGGGTGCGTTTTGGCTACCCTTCACTCTACAACTCTCAGAAACTCCGGAAATGCCTCGGAGGGATTCTTAAGAAGATTTAGAACGCTCAGTTTATGCCTAAAGACGCTCAGAAACTCCAGAAATGCCTCGGAGGGATTCTTAGAGAGAGAAATTCTAGAGAGAAGGGAGAGCTACTGTTGGTGTGTGTCCAAATGAGGGGGAGAGAGCCCCTATTTATAGTTTTTCGCGCCTGATAGGTTGAGACCGCCGTTTCCTCTGACAGGGGTCGAGACCGCTGTCTCGACTAGGCGGGAATCGAGACCGTCGTCTGGAAAATCCAGACCGCCGTCTCGACTTTTGCAGAAATTGAGACCGCCATCTGGAAAGTCGAGACGGCGGTCTCGTCCTGGCGTTGAGACGAGACGGCGGTCTCGTCCTGGCGTTGAGACCAGACGGCGGTCTCGTCCCTTCAGGGCGAGAAACTTTATTTTCGGGCCAAAAAACCTTCCTATCTTGGTACGGGAGCCTAATAGTCTCTCCTAGTGGCTTGTTAGGCTTCGGCCGTCTTCAAATAGGACGCTTTCTGACTTTATTTGGAGGCCGGGCAAGATTTGGGGTCTATAGCTGCCCCCCCCCTTTACCTGACTAGTCAGCTGTTGGCTTTGTTGTGCCAGACAGGTGGACAGGAAGGTAAAGGAGTTGACCCTCTTGCCCGGCTACCCTTTGGACGTCCCGTCTTGTGGCAGGTGATCCTCTGGGGAGATGTTGTGTTTGTGCACCTCTGGAATACTACTCTTGACGTAGCCGATCCCTTTGGTTGACACGTGGTAGAACCTCCGGATACTACTCCTGACGTAGCCGATCCTTTGGTTGATGGGTAAAAACCCCCCATCAGGCTGGTAGTTGCAGTCCGTTGTGTGGGACTGGATGGGTATGAACCCCCCATCAGGCTGGCACGGTCCGTTGTGTGGGACCGGATGGGTATGAACCCCCCATCAGGGTGGTACGGTCCGTTGTGTGGGACTGGATGGGTATGAACCCCCCATCAGGGTGGTAGTGGCGGCTTACAGTTCAGGTGGCCCATGCGCCGTCTCCCTGGAGAGTGACTTTTGTGTTGGTAGATATTCTTGGTCTTCTCGAATGGTCGTCCGGACTGTACCGGGGATTTGGCTTGTTGTTCATCCAGCTTTGTTGGTTTGCTGGGGATTTCTTTGTCTTTGTTCTTTTTGTGGTGGTTATCCGACTTTTGCTGGTTGGTCGGGTAGTTTGTGTTTGACTTTTGCTTGGTAGTCGATTTTTATTGGTTGAGGTAGTCTTAACTTTTATCCTGCCTTTTTTCCTCGCGGTCGCGATTTTGGATTTTGGCTTTTTATTGAGCGCGTGCCTTTTCCTTTTTAAGCTTTTCTTGTTACGCCGGCTTTTGTAGAAGAAGGCAAAAGGGTCGGTGAAGTTTTACCGGGATACCTTTCATGAATGCAAGCATGAGGCTGGGTGCCTTTTATTTGTTTGTGTGTTTGTTTTACTTTTGACAAAGTCATTTTTGTGCAACTATTTGTGTGTGGATGCTGTTGATGCAATTTTATTTTAGTTAAGGACATCTAGAAAGTGACCGGTACTTTCCTTCTTTTGTGTTCTCGTGATTATTCTTGTTGCACTTTTTGTTTTAACCCTAACTTTTGCCTAGACCGCCCTTTGCGGGTTTTCGATCTAGCGGTTTTTTTAATTCTTTGTGCAAGACATTTTGATGGGCTTTTTTTCTTTTTTACGAAAGCCTTATCTTTTGCCTAGACTGCCCTTTGCGGGTTTTCGATCTAGCAGGCTACCCTGTATTTTTTACTTGGGACGGACCTGGTTGGTGATGTGCGTCTTTTGTTTTTATGCTTTCTCGAATTGCTTGTTTTATGCTCATATTTCGTTAATACAGAGGCATTTATACAAGTAGGTAAAGGGAAGAAAAGACAATTTTATTGATATAAACAGATGGTTTATTTTTTTACATGGGGGTTTTTTACAAAAGAATTTATAAGCATGGCTGGCCAAGGTTGGCTAAACTGTATGGGGGTGCCACAATCATGTTTGTGATCTTTGTTTCCCAATTTTTCCCGGTCCCTTCAGTCGAGATGCCTGAGCCCGGAGTGAAGACTATGCGAAGTTTGCTTGCTGTTGTGGAGGTATTACCTTAGTCGCCTTTGCGGTTTTCGGCTAAGGTAATCATTGCTCTTTCCTCATTCATTTTTTTTTTTTTTTTTTTTGCACCTCTACTTTTTGCCTAGGACGTGTCCTAGCGAGGTATGTAGGCCCTATCTTTTGCCCAGGACGCTCTTTGCGAGTTTTCATCCTGACGGGTCATGAGCAATGTCTTTTAGGCATAATATTTTTTCACCGCATCTGAGTTGACAGGATATCGGAGTTCTTCTCCATCCATATTGGTGAGGATGAGGGCTCCCCCTGAGAAGGCTCGCTTGACCACAAAGGGTCCTTCGTAGTTGGCTGCCCATTTCCCGATTTTGTCTTTCTGGGCTGGGAGCAGTTTCTTTGCTACTAGATCTCCTTCTTGGAAAGTGCGGGGATTGACCTTCTTGTCGTAGGCCCTCTTGATTTTCTTTTGGTAAGCTTGCCCCCGACATATGGCGTCCAACCGTTTTTCTTCTATTAGATTCAACTGATCGTATCGGTTTTGGACCCATTCAGCTTCTGTCAGTTTTGCTTCCATGATGACTCGTAGGGAGGGTATTTCGACTTCTACTGGTAGCACGGCCTCCATTTCGTATACGAGGGAAAACGGGGTAGCCCCTGTGGAGGTCCGTATCGACGTTCGGTAACCATGCAAGGCAAAAGGAAGCATTTCATGCCAGTCTTTGTAGGTAACCACCATCTTCTGAATGATTTTCTTGATATTTTTATTGGCTGCCTCTACTGCACCGTTCATCTTTGGTCGGTACGGAGAGGAGTTGTGGTGCTGGATTTTGAAGTCTTGGCATAGTTCCTCCATCATTTTATTGTTGAGGTTGGTCCCATTGTCAGTAATGAGCTTATGAGGGACGCCGTACCGACATATAATGTTTTTCTTGATGAAGGTGGTCACCACTTTCCGGGTTACGTGTGTGTATGATGCTGCCTCGACCCACTTGGTGAAATAGTCGATTGCTACCAATATGAAGCAATGACCGTTAGATGCTTTAGGTTCGCTGGGTCCGATGACATCCATGCCCCACATAGAAAATGGCCATGGTGTAACCAGGTTACTGAGAGGTGCGGGCGGCACATGAATGTTATCGGCGTACACTTGGCACTTGTTACATTTCTTGGCATATTGGTGACAATCAGCTTCCATCGTGGACCAATAGTACCCTGCCCTGAGGATTTTCTTTGCCATGACATGCCCGGGTGCGTGGGTTCCAAAAGTCCCCTTGTGGATTTCTTTTATCAGTGTTTGGGCTTCTTCTTGGTCCACACACCTTAAGAGAGTGGAATCGAGGCTCTTTTTGTAGAGGGTTCCTTCAATCAACGTGAACCCTACGGCCCTTTTGCGAATAATACGTTTATCATTGTTACTGATTCCTTCGGGATATTCGCCCTTTATGAGGTACCGTTTGATGTCATGGTACCAGGGGTTTTGATCGCGCTCGCCATTTACTGCCATGCAGAAAGCTTGTTTATCATGCAGTTTGACTTGAATGATTGACATCTCATGTTCCTGGTCCAGGGCAAACATGGATGATAGAGTGGCGAGGGCGTCGGCAATTTGGTTGTCTTCCCGAGGGACGTACTGAAAAGTGACGCTTTCCATGTTCGAGACCAACTCATGGATGTACTCTAGATATGGGATTAATTTGGCGTTTCGGGTTTCCCATTCACCTTTAAGTTGGTAGATGACGAGGGATGAATCACCGAATATTTTGAGCTTAGTGACCCCATGAACTAAAGCCGCTCGGATTCCCAGTGCACATGCTTCGTATTCGGCCATATTATTGGTGCAATCAAAATTAAGCCTGGCTGTTACAGGGATGTGTTTCTTTTCGGGGGATATCAGAATAGCTCCTACCCCGTGTCCAAGCATGTTGGAAGCCCCGTCGAAGAACATGGTCCACATCTCTTCTTTGGTCTCTTCGTGTTCGATGTGCATGATATGCTCGTCGGGAAAATCATCCTGTAGAGATTGGTATTCATCTGTGGATCCATGGGCTAGATAATCTGCTAGGGGACTTCCTTTAATAACTTTCTGGGTGACGTGGATAATGTCAAATTCTGAGAGGAGAACTTGCCACCTAGCTATTCTCCTGATCAAGATGGGCTTCTCGAAGAGGTATCTGATCGGGTCCATTTTAGAGACCAACCACGTTGTATGTCGAGCCATATACTGTCTGAGACGCTGAGTGACCCACACCAATGCGCAACATGTTTTTTCGAATGGTGTATAACGGGTTTCATAATCTGAGAATTTTTTACTGAGATAGTAAATGGCCCGTTCCTTTTTCCCGGTTTCATCGTGTTGGCCGAGCACACATCCCATGGACTCCTCGAGGATTGACAAATATAGGATCAGAGGTCTCCCTTCAACGGGTGGTACCAATACTGGTGGATTGGTTAGACAGGTTTTGATTTTTTCAAACGCCTGTTGGCATTCTTCGTTCCACACCGTTGGCTGATTCTTGCGCAACAGTTTAAAGATGGGGATGCATTTATCTGTTAACTACGCGATGAAACGGGCAATGTAGTTGATCCGGCCTAGAAAGCCTCTGACCTCTTTTTCCGTTTTTGGTGGAGGCATTTCCAAAATTGCCTTGGTTTTGTCGGGGTCCACCTCTATTCCTTTTTCACTGACAATGAACCCTAGGAGTTTTCCTGATCGTACTCCGAAAGTACATTTTGCTGGGTTCAGTTTGAGTTGATACTTCCGAAGTCGATCAAAAAGTTTTCGGAGGTACCGAATATGGTCCATTTCATTTCTGGATTTGGCAATCATATCATCCACATATACTTCTATTTCTTTGTGGATCATGTCGTGGAATAGTGTGACCATAGCCCTTTGATAGGTTGCCCCTGCATTTTTCAGTCCGAAAGGCATTACACAATAACAAAAAGTGCCCCATGGTGTAATGAAGGAGGTTTTTTCTCTATCCTCAACGGCCAATTTGATCTGGTTATACCCTGCGTACCCGTCCATGAAGGGATATAACGTGTTGGTAGCGGTATGGTCCACCAGTGTGTCTATATGTGGTAGGGGAAAGTCATTTTTCGGACTTGCTCGATTGAGGTCCCTATAATCCACGCAAACTCTGACCTTCCCGGTCTTTTTGATGACGGGTACGATGTTGGCCAACCATTCTGGGTATTTGGAAACCAACAAGAAATTGGCATCCAACTGCCTTTGCACTTCCTCCTTTATCATTAAGGACCAGTCGGGTTTAATTCTTCTGAGTTTCTGTTTTACAGGTCGGGACCCCTCTTTTAGTGGCAATCTGTGTTCCACTATGCTCGTGTCGAGTCCCGGCATGTCATGGTATGACCAGGCAAATACATCCATATATTCTTTCAGGAGCAGTATTAACCCCTTTTTCATGCTACTTTCCATTTGGGTGCCGATGTTTACCTTTCTCTCCTCATCCTCTTTTCCCAAATTTACAGTTTCTATCTCCTCCTGATGTGGTTGTGTCGCCGTCGTCAAAAAGAGGCGGTCGGAGCGACGCGATGGTTTTTTGACTCTTTTTCGCGTTTTTTATTGGTGGTTACAACGTCCTTAGGTTGTCCGATAACCGGGCTAACCTAGAGACGAGGTTTTCGAAAAGTGTCCTTGAGTTGCCCGATAACCGGGCTAACCCAAGGACTTATTTATTTTGGGTTCTATGGAGTCGCCACCGATGTTTTTACCGGAAACATCGGAAAAGGGGTTTAAAAGGCATTGGTTTTCGAAAACCAACTTTGGTCATTAGAACCAGAGTTGGGTAAGGGAGTTGGTTACGTGTAAAGGGAGTATTAGTCCCTTTACGACGCCCCTTTCGGGTTCCCTATGACAGGCCGACTTATTTTATTGATAAACTAGAAAAATATACTTTCGCCCTTTTTATTCTGCGGAATTTAAAAGTATGACTACATGGCCCTATTATCTATTGCATAATTTAAGATAAAGACAGTAAAGGTGAAGGGAGAGAATTTGAACCTCCGAAGCGCGCTTTATATTAATTCTCTAAAAAAAATAGGGTGCTTTATGGCAGCCCTTCACTCTACAAGGCGTCGGAAACCTCTCGAACGCCGAAAAATCACTCTTGAAAGCACTCAGAAACTCCGGAAATGCGTCGGAGGGATTCTAGAGAGAAGTTTTAGAGAGAAGGGAGAGCTATGTAGCTGTGGTGTGTGTAAATGAGGGGGGAAGAGCCTCTATTTATAGGTTTTCACGCTGTCAGATGGCGAGACCACCGGTCTCGTCTGACAGGGTCGAGACCGCCGTCTCGTCCAACGAGACCGCCGTCTCGTTCTTCACAGGAAACGAGACCGGGGTCTGGGTGAACGAGACCGCCGTCTCGTTCTTCGTAGGAAACGAGACCGGGGTCTGGGTGAACGAGACCGCCGTCTGGGTTTCGTAGGCAACGAGACCGGGGTCTCGTTAGACGAGACGGCGGTCTCGCTTGCTACGCGAGACGAAACGGCGGTCTGGGTCATCCAGAAGGCGGTCTTGTCCCTTCGAGGCGAGAAAACTTATTTTTTGCCCAAAAAACCTTCCTATCTTGGTACGGCAGCCTAATAGTCTCTCCTAGTGGCTTGTTAGGCTTCAGCCGTCTTCAAATAGGGGATCTTCTGACTTTATTTGGAGCCCGGGCAAGATTTGGGGTCTACAGCTGCCCCCCCTTTACCCGTCCAGTCGACTGCTGGCCTTCTGTTGTCAGGATGATCGACTGGGGGGTAAAGGAGTTGACCCTCTTGCCCGGTTGCCTTTCGGATGTCCCGTCTTGTGGCGGATGATCCTCTGGGGAGATGTTGTGGTCGTGTGCCTCCGAGATACTACTTCTGACGTAGTCGATCCCTTTTGTGAACACGTGGTAGAACCTCCGGATACTACTTCTGACGTAGCCGATCCTTCGGTTGATGGGTATAAACCCCCCATTAGGCTGGTACGGTCCGTTGTGTGGGACCGGATGGGTATGAACCCCCCATCAGGGTGGTACGGTCCGTTGTGTGGGACTGGATGGGTATGAACCCCCCATCAGGGTGGTAATGGCGGCTTACAGTTCATGTGGCCCATGCGCCGGTTAGGCGCTTCTCGTGTGCTGGTTGATAGGTAAAAACCCCCTATCTGGCTGGTACAGTCCATTGCGTAGGACTGGTGGTAGTGGCGGCTTACTGCTCGGGTGGCTCATGCGCCGGTTAGGCGCTTCTCGTGTGCTGGTTGATAGGTAAAAACCCCCTATCTGGCTGGTACAGTCCATTGCGTAGGACTGGTGGTAGTGGCGGCTTACTGCTCGGGTGGCTCATGCGCCGACTCCCTGGGGAATGATTTCTGTGCTCGTGCACTTCCAAGATACTACTTCTGACGTAGCCGATCCCTTCGATGGACACGTGGTGGAACCTCCGGATACTACTCCTGACGTAGCCGATCCTTCGGTTGATGAGTATAAACCCCCCATCAGGCTGGTAGTTGCAGTCCGTTGCGCGAGACTGGATGGGTACGAGCCCCCCATCAAGGTGGTACAGTCCGTTGTGCGGGACTGGATGGGTATGAACCCCCCATCAGGGTGGTACAGTCCGTTGTGCGGGACTGGATGGGTATGAACCCCCCATCAGGGTGGTAGTGCGACTTACTGATCCGGCTCGAGCGCAGATCAGGCGCAGCTCTCTGGAGAGTGCTGCTTGTGTTGATTTGACTACTTTTCGGATTTCTTGAATAGTCATTCAGGTCACGCCGGGGATTTTGTTGGTGATCAATCGGTCTTTGTTGATTGCCGGGGGTCCTTTGTTTTTGTTCTTTTGGTAGTGATCATCCAATCCTGGCTAGTTGGTTGGATGGATCTTGGTTTTGTTTGACTTTTGTTTGGTGGTCGAAACTTCGTTGGTTGATGCAATGGCTTAATCCTGCCTTTTTCTCGCGGTTTATCTCTCTTTTCTCGCGATCTTGGGATTTTGGCTTTTTCTTGAGCGTGTGCCTTTTTTCCTTTTTAAGCTTCTTTTATTACGCTGGCTTTTATAAAAGAGGCAAAGCATGTGGGAAATAAAATTTTATTCATGGCAAATTTTATTACAACAACCCCTATTTTTTTGGAGCTACTATCCCTAGGGGCTATCTTCTGGACCTGATCCCTGGGGAGGGTAATGCTGGTACATGTGATATCTGAAGTCTTCTTGCTCTTGGACTTCATCCTGGTACCTCTGCTGAAAAGTCGCCCAGTCTTGGCGCATGCTTTGTTGGTACTGGTACATCTCCCCCAGTCGGGTGTCAAAGGCCTCTTGCCTTTGGGACAGTTGCTCCACTGTTTGGAATAGCTGCTCACGCCTCTCGGACGCCTGTTCTTGTCTCACGGTCATACCGTCGAGTTGTCGGCACAGGTCGTCCATGTGATGGTGCATGCCGGCGAAATCATCTGGATACCGGGGCGGCTGTTCGTCTGCTCGTTGTTCTTCTGCTGCTTGCTTCTGCTGGGAACCGGGGATGTGGGCACGGCTCGCATCACATCCTGGAGCTCTAAGGCAAAATCCGGGGTGGGGTGGAGAGCCGGCTGGCTCCTCTCGCGGATCAGCATTCCCATGCTGACCAAGACCGTCCCGCCAATGAATTCGGGACGCAGGTTGTGGGCCAACTCTTCTGGCCGGTGCACCCCACTCTCTCGCCAAAGGGGTGATGAGGGGAGCAACGAGGACGCCCCGTCGATCCGTTCCCGAAGTCCCCGAGGGCTTTCGGGAAGAAGTACCGGGGTTGCGGCGCCGCCTCGGCTCATGCGGTATAGTATGAAGAGGTCGGGGAGGGATATTTTACCCCGACTTTCTTTCCTCCCGTGTATGGTTCCGGCCGGCGGTTGTGGCGGATGCGGAGCGCCGGGGAAGCGCAGATCCCCTCATCGGCGTGGGTAATGTGGTGGCTCCCGTGAGCTCGCGCCACATCTCAGTAGCAGTAAGGTGGGCGGGCCGTGAGCAGATGGCGTCACGGTACTCCTGGGTCATGGCTTCCTCGGGTCAGATGAACCCGATGTCCACGTTGAATTCTTTGAGGGTGGAAGTCCAGTACTGCCTATTCATAAAATAGGTTACCATCTGAGTGGGTGGTAGGCCTGGGACAGTGGAGGGGCTCTCGGAGTAGGAGACGGAGGCTAAGAATTCCAGCACCGCCTGCGGGTACACATGTGTAGGTGGTGGGTGCAACAAGAATCCCCACCCAATGCCGTCTAAATAGGCCCGGACGTCGTCTTCCCATCCGAACTCAGCCAGGATGTTGAAATCTAGCTTGAGCATAGGGTGCCATTGGTAGGTTCGGATATTTTCCAGACGGGCCTGGTGCTGCGGCGCAAGCTGGGAAGGGTCCTGGGATGGCGGTGCTGCGGAACTACTAGCACCAGCGGTGCCCCTTCTCTTCCTCGAAGCGCTTCTACCGAACATGGTGGCTTAGAGGAGGCTTGGGAGTGCAGGAATTGAGGGAAAGGAGGTTTTGGGGGCAAAGTGGATTGTGAGGGAGTCCAAAGCCGCGCTCCCTATATATAGGGAAAAATTCCAGATCGAGACCGCCGTCTGGGTGGACGAGACGGCGGTCTCGTTTCTCTTCCGGGACGAGACGGCGGTCTGGTGCAACGAGACGGCGTTCTCGTTTTTGACAACAACGAGACGGCGTTATGGTTGGCCCATACGGCGGTCTCGTTCTGTCGGGCAACCGAGATGGCGGTCTGGTGCACTGAGACGGCGGTCTCGTTTCGCGGAAGAGAAAAATTTTATTTTTTGTATTTTTATTGCTTTTTTGTTATTATTTTTTTTGAAAGGAGTAATAGGACCTGATCTAAAAACATTTTATGCATGCAATGTTTTTATGTTTTTGATGTCCTATAATGCCTATTTTGATTAAGTTTTCAGAAGGATTTAACCAACGTGTCTTGTTGTGCTGAAAGCCTTCTGGTTCGCCGTGCTTGCCTTTTGGTCGTACCATGCCTAGGACTTTCTTGTGACCGAAGAGTAGTTTCTTTCTTTCTTTTCTGTTTGTTTTTCCTTTTGTTTTTCTTTTGTTTTGCTTTTGTAGAGCACTTTTGTCATGCAGTGTCCCTTTTTCCTTGCTTTAGGGATTTCAATCCTCTTGTTGACTATACGCCTCCATATTCCCAAATTAATTATTAGAATATCGTCGTGAGGGTCAAGAGAAAAGAAGCGAAGGGGGGGGTAAAAATCAATGGTTTGTGTTTTAGAGGGTTGATTTTTATTGATAAGAATTTGTAAGAATGGCTGGCAAAGGGGTTAAGCCTGAGTGTTTAAGCTTTGTCTAAGCAAACATTTTCCCTTCTTCTCTTTCTTTTTTTTTTTGTATTTGTTTTTATTTGCGCTCTTTTGGTTTTATTTCCATCGCTTTTTAAATAGCTGGCTGATTTCCCTAGATCGCCCTTTGCGGGTTTTCGAACTAGGATACTGTGTGTTGGCCCTAACTTTGGTCTAGGTTTACTCTCTTGTAAAATTTCGGAGAAATCCTAGCAGACCTTTATTTGTAACCCTAACTTTTGCCTAGGTTACCCTTTATTGTTGTTCGGGTATCCTACCGGGTCGACCCTAACTTTTGTGTAGCCCCCTTAGTGGGTTTCCTACCGGGTAATTTTGCCCTTTTCTTTGGCCTTTGGCTTCTCTGGGCTTTTTCTCTTTTTTGTGTTGTTATTCTTTTGTTTACAGTATTGGCGAAGCGTGACTTTCTTTATGGCTTAAGTGAAGTCTTATTTTTATGTGCTTCTAATCAGCTAACTTGATGATGATAGCAATGATGAAGGTTTGATTATTTGGGAGCGCTTCTTATTCTTCTTTTTTTCTTTTCTTTTTTTTTTTCTTTTTTTTTTGTGTTTACTTAGACAGGGTTATTTATGTGGTCGAGTCAACAGTAGAGAGAAGAGAAGCAGTTGAAAAGAATCATTCTTTATTAATTAATAAGGGAATATGTGCCCTAATATGCCCGGGGGTCAGGCTCGCCCTGGGGGATAGTCTCTAACAATCATGGGGTTTACATCCCTTAAACGAAGAAAAAGATTTCCTGATGACTAGAGTGGCTCTTGACGCTTGCACCCCTCCACTTTGGAAAATCTGTTTGAGTGTGCGAAGGGTGGACTTCCCTCTTGCTCGTCCCTTGAAAGGGTTATATCCTAGGCCATACTTGTGAGGATTGTCTTTGAATTCTGGGGGCTCCCTCATCCCTTGGGAATCTGCCCCCAGTCCTTGGCCAGGATGGTAGCCATGTTTCAACATCATACGGGCTACTCTCGTATTTCTGGGAAGTCGCTCTATGCTGGCAATTTCAAGTGCTTGAAAAGATGTTTCAAGGGCCTCTTCGGCCGCATCCACATAGGGTTGGGTGGATGGTCTACTGATCAGAATATCGTCTTCTGCTTGGACCGTGACCAGTTTGTCCTCCACTATGAATTTGACTTTTTGGTGGAGCGTCGAAGGTACTGCCTTAGCGTCATGAATCCAAGGCCTGCCAAGGAGACAGCTATATGCTGGAGTTATGTCCATTACATGGAAATTGATGTCAAAGATAGTGGGTCCAATCTGGATTGGCAAATTAATTTCTCCCACTACTTCTCGTTTTGATCCGTCGAAGGCTCGAACGATGGTGCTGCTTGGGCGCAGACGGGTTCCTTGGATAGTCAACTTTTCCAGTGTGCACTTGGGCATCACATTCAGGGACGACCCGTTATCCACAAGAACTTTAGCGATGAGGTATTCCTTGCACTTGACCGAGATATGCAAGGGCTTGTTATGCTTTGACCCTTCTAGGGGGAGTTCTTCCTCTGTGAAGGTGAGGTGATCGTTTGCCGTGATGTGACCAACAATCCTCTCGACCTTTTCTTGGGATATTGTATGGGGTACGTGTGCCTCGCTCAAGACCTTCAGCAGGGCGTTCCGGTGCGGTTCCGAGCTCATTATCAAAGATAGCAACGTGATCTTTGCAGGTGTGCGATTGAGCTGGTTGATAATGGAATACTCGCTTTGTCTAATGAATTGGAGTAATTCCTCTGTCTCCTCCTTAGATTCTTTATTTTCTTCTTCGGTCTTTTTTTTATTTTTTCCTTTATTTTGAAGGACATCTTCCCGTGTGTCCTTGGGGGAGTAGATTCTTCCACTTCTAGTCGTGCCCCCAATGCCGGCTATGTTCATTATTTCTTCTTTTATTGGTGAAGATTCCCCATATCTCCACGGTACAGCTTTATCTGATTCGTAGGGGAAAGGACTTGGCATAAAAAGTCGCACTGGTGTCCTTGCCCCTTCTTCTTTATTTTTGAGGACCAACGGCCGAGGCTTATTTTCCTCTTGTGATGATTCTACCGTTGGGGTGAGCTTTATCAGGAGTGGCTTTCTCTCCATTCTTCTAAGTTTGGAAGACGTGTTAGTTAATCCTTCCTTTTTATTATCTTATTTATTTAAGCGTGAAGGAGGGAAAATTAAAATATGCAAATGTATGCTTATGCATGCAAGTAGACGACTGTTGAAAAAAGGATTTCATTAATTCATTGGAGAGGTGTACATTCTCCTACTCCATACTACGAAGCGTCTTTTGACAAAAGCGGAAAAGCCTAAAGAAACCCACAGGCGGGTCTTGTTTTTTTTGTAATTCTCTTTCGGCTTCCCGGACGTGTTGAGCGAGCACTTCGCTTTGCTTGTGGATCGCTTGGCTCATTTCTTCGCTGTATTGCTGAGCGTCCTTGATCTTCGCCTCTTGATGTATGACCAAGGCTTCTAGTTCGTCGAGCCTTGCGACAACTCGGTCCTTTTCTTGTAGCACTTGGTCATATTGAGCTAGCCCGCTTTTCTCTTTAATGCGCAGCTCATAGATACCTCGGCTGAGTTTTCTGTTGTTCTCTCGCTCTTGGCGGAGGTCTAGCCGGGCCTGGAGGAGTTGTTCTGATAACTCCTTGATCGTCTGAGCTTGCTGAGCTGCTTCCGCCTCAAGGTGTGCTGTTTTGGCAGTTATCTCTTGCAGTTGGCTATCCGAGCTGGTTCTGGCGGATTTGGATGCTCGGATGGCTTGTTCGTTGGCGTCAGCACATTGGTCCTTGAGGCGTTCTATTTCATGATCCTTTTTCTTGCCTTGCCTTTGTAGACCGTCAATTGTGAGGATAGAGGCTTGTTCTTTTTCTTCAAGGACCCGTATCTGGGCTCCCATTATCTCTACCCTCTGGGTCAAGGCATTGACTTGTGCCTGCAACTCTTCGTTGTTGGCAATTGGAGCGGGTGTGGTGGATGGTCGGGCCATGTCTCTTCTTCTTCTCCATGCCTCATAGTCACTGGTGACAGTTACCCGAGCCTTTCCTAGCTCTCTGTCTCCCATGTAAACTGGCTTCTCCCATGCTTTCCTCATAGTCAGTGAGTTGGCCATTGTGCATGGGTCTCCAAAGAAGCACAGTCCTCCGAGTTCCCCTCGGGAGATGGTAGTTTGAGTCCTCATAAGTTGTCTTATAGCTACTCTAGGTGAGTAGGCTATGCAACCCTCGAGTCCTATCAAGGGTACATTCGGATGGTTCCCGCATCCGACGAGAGCTGGGCGGGTCGGAACCAAGGACAGACCCAAGATATGTTGTTGGCATCCTTCTGTTCTAACTCATCCCTCCATTCTATGGTCGGGCGTCGTTGGAGGGGGATCTTGGAGAAGCTTCTCAAGGGGTCGGGGAATATCCCCATGTGACTGGAGGCATAGAGGTGCGTGATGCTCCACACATAAAGCAGCGAAGAGCAGCAGCGAAGTGTTCTTCCTTGCTTCTGACGGCAGAAGTCTACAGAAAGCAAGGTGTCGGCAAGAATAGCGGGCAAGGGACTCTTTGAGTTCACGTCCCAGGCGAAGAAAGCGTCCATGACGGCGTGGTCAACCGTGTTGAGTTGGAAGGGGAACAGGATTGTTCCGAAGATTAATAGTGCCAGGGTTTTGTTGAAGGCAACCCACTCTGCCCTTTCAGCCAGGTAGGACAGGTGGTCTTCTAACATTGCTACTTTCCACCCCTAGGTGTTTCCTCTTCCCATCAGGGTACTCTGTCGGTATGGCAGATGGATAAGGGTAGCGACTGGTGCTGCAGGAGTATATGCCTCGTGGCGGATATGGACCCCAGCTGATTTGGGCCATTTTAACATGGTTTCGTACTCCTCCAGGGTGGGCACCATGTCGAACTGCGGAAATTCAAAGCACCGCAGACTTGAATTCCATAAGTGAACTAGTACCCTGAGAAAGACTTGATCGACACTGATTTTCAGCAGGTCCAAAATCCGTCCATAGGATTTTTCAAACTCAGTTTGGACCTCCGGGGGCATCATTGCACCGAGCCGCTCTAGCTTCTCAGTATGGCTTCGGAGAATGTCCACCTTCCCCACTTGTCTACTTGACCCCTCCATCTTCTAAAACCAAAATGTATGATTTGATGAAGGTGATGTTTATTGTATGAATGTGAGTGTTTATTTTGCTATTTTATCATGTTTTTTTCTACATGATGTATGGTATTTGCATTTATTTTTTGGAAGAATAAACTATCTATATGAATGTTTTATGAATGCAATGTTTTGGACCAGGTCTTATTTGTGAATTTTGAATGAAAATTTTTTTTTGCTTGTATTTTATTGTTATTTGTTTATTTTATAGCCTTTTATCTCTTCTGTCGGAACTGCGTGGCTACTTAGCTTACAAAGAACCTGAAACCAGGCTAGCTAAAAGGCAGACTGTCCAAGATAAAAATATGGCTTTATGAAAGAATATTTATCATCCCTTATCTCTTTTGTCGGAACTGCGTGGCTACTTAGCTTGCAAAGAACCTGAAACCAGGCTAGCTAAAAGGCAGACTGTCCGAGATAAGGGTGTTTATTTGAAAAATATTTTTTGTAATTTTGTTCTGTTGTTTGTTTATGCTATGCAACATACAAATGCAACAAACATATGCACACACAATTCGATCATCCCCGAATCGGCGAGATTCCGTTTTTATCACGAGGTAGGGTTTTCCTGCAGAAAAGTGCATTGGTTTAGGGTAGGTTCTAACTGTTCTCACCAGGCTAAGGCCCCCAAGGTGCCCCCATTATAGGGTCCCCACTCTTCAGCCGTCCGACCATGCTCAACACTAAGGTCAGAGTCGGTCTTGTTGCCAAAAGAGGAAGGTTATCACCTTGAGTGGTGGTTTCCGATCACACTGGTGGGCACACGGCCCTAACTGCAGCGAACCGTACCTGCCACCCACTCCCTATGGTTATCTCACTTGCCCCCGGGTATAGGAGGAACTGTAGTGTGCAAGGGATTGTGTGCAATTTTTATATCAAGCAATTGCGTAAGTATAAACAAACAACAGTTTATTGAAAGCCAAACAATAAAGCATGTTATAATACAAGTTAAGGGTAAAAGTGTTATTTTCTTGGTTTATTTATTGTTTAAGCCGGCCCATCACTAAATGGGATTAACTCTCTAGGCTTCCCCAGTGGAGTCGCCATCTGTCGCCGCCGTCAAAAAGAGGCGGTCGGAGCGACGCGATGGTTTTTTGACTCTTTTTCGCGTTTTTTATTGGTGGTTACAACGTCCTTAGGTTGTCCGATAACCGGGCTAACCTAGAGACGAGGTTTTCGAAAAGTGTCCTTGAGTTGCCCGATAACCGGGCTAACCCAAGGACTTATTTATTTTGGGTTCTATGGAGTCGCCACCGATGTTTTTACCGGAAACATCGGAAAAGGGGTTTAAAAGGCATTGGTTTTCGAAAACCAACTTTGGTCATTAGAACCAGAGTTGGGTAAGGGAGTTGGTTACGTGTAAAGGGAGTATTAGTCCCTTTACGACGCCCCTTTCGGGTTCCCTATGACAGGCCGGCTTATTTTATTGATAAACTAGAAAAATATACTTTCGCCCTTTTTATTCTGCGGAATTTAAAAGTATGACTACATGGCCCTATTATCTATTGCATAATTTAAGATAAAGACAGTAAAGGTGAAGGGAGAGAATTTGAACCTCCGAAGCGCGCTTTATATTAATTCTCTAAAAAAAATAGGGTGCTTTATGGCAGCCCTTCACTCTACAAGGCGTCGGAAACCTCTCGAACGCCGAAAAATCACTCTTGAAAGCACTCAGAAACTCCGGAAATGCGTCGGAGGGATTCTAGAGAGAAGTTTTAGAGAGAAGGGAGAGCTATGCAGCTGTGGTGTGTGTAAATGAGGGGGGAAGAGCCCCTATTTATAGGTTTTCGCGCTGTCAGATGGCGAGACCGCCGGTCTCGTCTGACAGGGTCGAGACCGCCGTCTCATCCAACGAGACCGCCGTCTCGTTCTTCACAGGAAACGAGACCGGGGTCTGGGTGAACGAGACCGTCGTCTCGTTCTTCGTAGGAAACGAGACCGGGGTCTGGGTGAACGAGACCGCTGTCTGGGTTTCGTAGGCAACGAGACCGGGGTCTCGTTAGACGAGACGGCGGTCTCGCTTGCTACGCGAGACGAAACGGCGGTCTGGGTCATCCAGAAGGCGGTCTCGTCCCTTCGAGGCGAGAAAACTTATTTTTTGACCCAAAAAACCTTCCTATCTTGGTACGGGAGCCTAATAGTCTCTCCTAGTGGCTTGTTAGGCTTCAGCCGTCTTCAAATAGGGGATCTTCTGACTTTATTTGGAGCCCGGGCAAGATTTGGGGTCTACAGGTTGTATGATGCGTGTTTCTTTTTCCAGCATCCTTTGCATGTCCGGAGAAATGGTCTCCTGCTCACTGTCGGACTCAGTCCATTCGCCTTCCATTTCCGGAGTCCATGGGGATTCATCAATCACAGACATGATGCGTTTTAGGTTCTGTTTTAGTCATAGATTTTATTATTCGATTTATTTCTGAAAGAATAATAAATAGAAGAGGGAAAAGAATGAATATGACAAAATGCCTCGTATATTAATGGAAATGAGAATGTATTTACAAGCCCTTTTAATCAAAAATTCTTGTGGCCGCGGGCGGGGACCACAAGAGATGTAGAGAAAAGCTCTCTTTTTTTTTCTTAAAAAAAAAAAAAAAAAAGGAAACCCTAGGGTCGGTCCTCCCAGTCCTCCCTTTCTGCTACTCTGGCTTTGACAGAGGTTTGTCATCAGTGCTAGAGGCAGAGGCGTCAAAAGTAATCCACCCGGCGTCGATTAGCTCTTGAACCCGATACTTAAGGGTTAAGCAGTTCTCTGTAGAGTGACCGGGTGCGCCCGAATGGTAAGCGCATTTTTCGTTTGGCTTATACCATTCGGGGTAGGGAGGCTCCAATTGTTTTTTGGGAGGGACGCAGGTCAGGAGCTTGGCCTCCAGCAGTTGAGGTAGTAGCAGCCCGTAGGAAGTGGAAATTGGAGTGAACTTCCTTTCTTTCTTGCGGGGTTGTCTGGGCGTTTGTGGGGTAGAAGAAGGAGTGGCAAAATTGATTGTGTGCATAGATTCATCCTTCTTCTTGCCGGCAGGCTTCCTGAAGGAGACACCAGCTTGGGAAGACTGTGCGATCTTCCCGCTCCTTAGCCCCTGCTCTACTCTTTCCCCCACAGTGACTATGTCCGAAAAAAGATTAGAGGTACTAGCTATCGCCTTATCATAGTACGCTCCGGTCAGTGAGTCTATGAACATAGCCACTGTCTCTTTGTCCGTCAAAGGAGGCTCTATCTGGGCTGCCATTTCCCTCCACCTTTGGGCATACGCTTTAAAAGGCTCGTCGTTTCTCTTGCTTAGAGCTCTGAGATCTGACCTGTCAGGTGTCAGATCAATGTTGTATCGGTAACGACAGAGAAAAGCGTCTGCCAGCTGTTTCCAGTTCTGGACCTGCCCTCTCTCTAACTGCATGTACCAGTTAAGAGTCGTGTCCGCCAAACTCTCCTGGAAGCAGTGGATCAGGAGTTTCTCGTTGTCAGCATGGGCGGCCATCTTACGGCAATACATCGTAAGGTGGTTCTTTGGGCAGGTCATCCCGGCGTACTTGGGGAAATCCGGGATTTTGAATTTGGGAGGGAAGCGGATGTCCTTTACGAGGCACATGTCAGCCACCTCCTTGACGTCGAAGTTATGCCCTTCGACCGCCTTCAGCCTCTCCTCCAAGGCAGAGAGTTGTTGTTTGGATACTTCTGGGGTAAGGATGCGAACAGTCTTAACATCCTTATCGCCATAGAAGTGTTCTTCCTCCTCTTCCTCCTCGTGAGGAGGAATATACTCAGCTTGGCCCTCGCCGCCCTTGCTCTGGCCTTGGCGTATGACCTCCATCAATTGGGCTACCTGCTCCCGGAGGGTGTCGACTTCCGCAGAAAGTTTTCGGTTCTGCTCCTCCAATTTTTCCATTGCTTTAGCTTTTTGTGCACGAGTACGAGTGGGGAGAGGACCAGCCACTTTCTAGAATGTCCGAAAAAGTTTATTAATGCATGTTGAGTGCTTGAACTAGCATGAGCGTGCTTATGCATGAGATTTCATTTACATGATGTTGAATGCGCTCTCGTTTTTATTTTCTCTCTTGGTTTTTTTTTTTTTACTCATGGTATGATGTAATATGAATGTTTTTGACTTTGTCAGACGTATGTTTATTTATTTTCTGGTATTTTTGTATTTTGGTGTTTATTTGTTTATTTTATATCCTTTTATCTCTTCTGTCGGAACTGCGTGGCTACTTAGCTTACAAAGAACCTGAAACCAGGCTAGCTAAAAGGCAGACTGTCCGAGATAAGGGTGTTTATTTGTAAAATATTTTTTTTGTGATTTTGTTCTGTTGTTTGTTTATGCTATGCAACATACAAATGCAACAATCATATGTACACACAATTCGATCATCCCCGAACAGGCGAGATTTCGTTTTTATCACGAGGTAGGGTTTTCCTGCAGAAAGGTGCATTGGTTAGGGTAGGTTCTAACTGTTCTCACCAGGCTAAGGCCCCCAAGGTGCCCCCATTATAGGGTCCCCACTCTCCAGCCGTCCAACCATGCTCAGCACTAAGGCCAGAGTCAGTCTTGTTGCCAAAAGAGGAAGGTTATCACCTTGAGTGGTGGTTTCCGATCACACTGGTGGGCACAAGGCCCTAACTGCAGCGAACCGTACCTGCCACCCACTCCCTATGGTTTTCTCACTTGCCCCCGGGTATAGAGGGAACTGTAGTGTGCAAGGGTTTTGTGTGCAATTTATATTTCAATCAATTGCGTAAGTATAAACAAGCAACAGTTATTTGAAAGCCAAACAATAAAGCATGTTATAATACAAGGTAGGGTAAAAGCGCTATTTTCTTGGTTTAGTTTATTTTTAAGCCAGCCCATCACTAAATGGGATCAACTCTCTAGGCTTCCCCAGTGGAGTCGCCATCTGTCGCTGCCGTCTCAAAAGAGAGATGGTCGGTCGGAGCGACGCGATGGTTTTTCGACTCTTTATTTGATTTTTCGCGTTTTTTTTATTGGTGGTTACAACGCCTTTAGGTTGTCCGATAACCGGGCTAACCTAGGGGCGAGGTTTTCGAAAGCATCCCTGGGTTGTTTGATAACCGGGCTAACCCAGGGATTTGTTTATTTTGGGTTCTATGGAGTCGCCACCGATATTTTTACCATAAACATCGGAAAAGGGGTTTTAAAAAGGCGTTGGTTTTCAAAAACCAACCTTGGTCATTAGAACCAGAGTTGGGTAAGGGAGTTAGTTACGTGTAAAGGAAGTATTAGTTCCTTTACGACGCCCCTTTCGGGTTCCCTATGATAGGCCGACTAATTTGAATAAATAATTAAACTGGAAAATAGCGTTTTTACCCTTTTATTATGCGGTATTTAAATTATGACTACATGGCCCTAGTATCTATTGCATAGATTTAAAGTAAAAGCGGTAAAATTAGAAGGAGAAAAATGTGCACCTCCAAAACAAGCTTTATATATTCTCTTTAAAAGAGAGGGTGCGTTTTGGCTACCCTTCACTCTACAACTCTCAGAAACTCCGGAAATGCCTCGGAGGGATTCTTAAGAAGATTTAGAACACTCAGTTTATGCCTAAAGACGCTCAGAAACTCCGGAAATGCCTCGGAGGGATTCTTAGAGAGAGAAATTCTAGAGAGAAGGGAGAGCTACTGTTGGTGTGTGTCCAAATGAGGGGAGAGAGCCCCTATTTATAGTTTTTCGCGCTCGATAGGTTGAGACCGCCGTTTCCTCCGACAGGGGTCGAGGCCGCCGTCCGGAAAGTCCAGGACCGCCATCTCGACTTTTGCAGGAATCGAGAGCCGCCGTCCGGGAAATCCAGGCCGCCGTCTCGACTAGGCGGAATCGAGACCGCCGTCACGGAAAATCCAGACCGCCGTCTCGACTTTT